>CAWUFW010017861.1:0-245496 GCA_963921515.1 Calotriton arnoldi
TCACGGGAGCGCCAGCGCTTCCCCGTGGGTGGTCTTATGACGAGCTGGACTCGTCCACGAGCACTGTGTGCCATGACGAGTCCAGCTCGTCATAAGCACCCGAAGGGGATAAAGGGTCAGAGCAGGATCTCAGCGGCAGACGAGGAGAAGGAACCTCCTGGTCACAGGAACTACACGAGCATTGCGCTCGAGAAATTCAAGGATGCAAAGACCTCCATCAAGGATTACAGCTAACTTTTCAGGGTGTAAATGGAGAGAAGGCACATCTGCCCTGCATATTTATCCACGAAGATGCCACCGTTTTGTGCAATACCTCTACTCAACTGGAGTACTTTCTACTGGCTAATCAGTAAGTGCTACCTCGTTGGGTAAATGTATAGTGCCTTTCCTACACTACAGCTGCGTAAAAGACCAGAAGAATTGTCTCCAGTGACCTGTGTGTCTGTAACTTTGCCACAGCGCCGGGGTCCTTTGAGTAAGCTGTCCATCATAGTGGGGAAAGGGCGGGCATACGTTGCATACCGCTAGTGTATGTGTGGCGGGGCCAAACGAGCGGGGCTTCTAGGCCCGTTCACATGCCTCTTGTTTATAAAGGGTCAGAGCAGGATCTCAGCGGCAGACGAGGAGAAGGAACCTCCTGGTCACAGGAACTACACGAGCATTGCGCTCGAGAAATTCAAGGATGCAAAGACCTCATCAAGGATTACAGCTAACTTTTCAGGGTGTAAATGGAGAGAAGGCACATCTCCACGCTCACGAATTCTACACGAGAATTGCGCTCGAGAAAATGAAGGATGCAAAGACCTCCATCAAGGATTACAGCTAACTTGTCAGGGTGTAAATGGAGAGAAGGCACATCTGCCCTGCATATTTATCCACGAAGATGCCACCGTTTTGTGCAATACCTCTACTCAACTGGAGTGCTTTCTACTGGCTAATCAGTAAGTGCTACCTCGTTGGGTAAATGTATAGTGCCTTTCCTACACTACAGCTGCGTAAAGGACCAGAAGAATTGTCTCCAGTGACCTGTGTGTCTGTAACTTTGCCACCGCGCCGAAAGCGCCGGGGTCCTTTGAGTAAGCTGTCCATCATAGTGGGGAAAGGGCGGGCATACGTTGCATACCGCTAGTGTATGTGTGGCGGGGCCAAACGAGCGGGGCTTCTAGGCCCATTCACATGCCTCTTGTTTATAAAGGGTCAGAGCAGGATCTCAGCGGCAGACGAGGAGAAGGAACCTCATGGTCACAGGAACTACACGAGCATTGCGCTCGACAAATTCAAGGATGCAAAGACCTCCATCAAGGATTACAGCTAACTTTTCAGGGTGTAAATGGAGAGAAGGCACATCTCCACGCTCACGAATTCTACACGAGAATTGCGCTCGAGAAAATGAAGGATGCAAAGACCTCCATCAAGGATTACAGCTAACTTATCAGGGTGTAAATGGAGAGAAGGCACATCTGCCCTGCATATTTATCCACGAAGATGCCACCGTTTTGTGCAATACCTCTACTCAACTGGAGTACTTTCTACTGGCTAATCAGTAAGTGCTACCTCGTTGGGTAAATGTATAGTGCCTTTCCTACACTAGAGCTGCGTAAAGGACCAGAAGAATTGCCTCCAGTGACCTGTGTGTCTGTAACTTTGCCACCGCGCCGAAAGCGCCGGGGTCCTTTGAGTAAGCTGTCCATCATAGTGGGGAAAGGGCGGGCATACGTTGCATACCGCTAGTGTATGTGTGGCGGGGCTTCTAGGCCCGTTCACATGCCTCTTGTTTATAAAGGGTCAGAGCAGGATCTCAGCGGCAGACGAGGAGAAGGAACCTCATGGTCACAGGAACTACACGAGCATTGCGCTCGACAAATTCAAGGATGCAAAGACCTCCATCAAGGATTACAGCTAACTTTTCAGGGTGTAAATGGAGAGAAGGCACATCTCCACGCTCACGAATTCTACACGAGAATTGCGCTCGAGAAAATGAAGGATGCAAATACCTCCATCAAGGATTACAGCTAACTTGTCAGGGTGTAAATGGAGAGAAGGCACATCTGCCCTGCATATTTATCCACGAAGATGCCACCGTTTTGTGCAATACCTCTACTCAACTGGAGTACTTTCTACTGGCTAATCAGTAAGTGCTACCTCGTTGGGTAAATGTATAGTGCCTTTCCTACACTACAGCTGCGTAAAGGACCAGAAGAATTGTCTCCAGTGACCTGTGTGTCTGTAACTTTGCCACCGCGCCGAAAGCGCCGGGGTCCTTTGAGTAAGCTGTCCATCATAGTGGGGAAAGGGCGGGCATACGTTGCATACCGCTAGTGTATGTGTGGCGGGGCTTCTAGGCCCGTTCACATGCCTCTTGTTTATAAAGGGTCAGAGCAGGATCTCAGCGGCAGACGAGGAGAAGGAACCTCATGGTCACAGGAACTACACGAGCATTGCGCTCGACAAATTCAAGGATGCAAAGACCTCCATCAAGGATTACAGCTAACTTTTCAGGGTGTAAATGGAGAGAAGGCACATCTCCACGCTCACGAATTCTACACGAGAATTGCGCTCGAGAAAATGAAGGATGCAAAGACCTCCATCAAGGATTACAGCTAACTTGTCAGGGTGTAAATGGAGAGAAGGCACATCTGCCCTGCATATTTATCCACGAAGATGCCACCGTTTTGTGCAATACCTCTACTCAACTGGAGTACTTTCTACTGGCTAATCAGTAAGTGATACCTCGTTGGGTAAATGTATAATGCCTTTCCTACACTACAGCTGCGTAAAGGACCAGAAGAATTGTCTCCAGTGACCTGTGTGTCTGTAACTTTGCCACCGCGCCGAAAGCGCCGGGGTCCTTTGAGTAAGCTGTCCATCATAGTAGGGAAAGGGCGGGCATACGTTGCATACCGCTAGTGTATGTGTGGCGGGGCCAAACGAGCGGGGCTTCTAGGCCCGTTCACATGCCTCTTGTTTATAAAGGGTCAGAGCAGGATCGCAGCGGCAGACGAGGAGAAGGAACCTCCTGGTCACAGGAACTACACGAGCATTGCGCTCGAGAAATTCAAGGATGCAAAGACCTCCATCAAGTATTACAGCTAACTTTTCAGGGTGTAAATGGAGAGAAGGCACATCTCCACGCTCACAATGGCGCCCTCGTGGGCATTCCTGCTGCACGATCACATGATCGTGCAGCAGGAATGCACAAAGAGGCATCGGGGAAAGGAAAACCCTTTCCTTTCCCTCGATGTCTCTTTTAGAATCAAACCCCCCTACCCGAGCCAAAACTCACCTTATTTCCCCGACGCGCTGGAAGCAAATGGCTTCCAGCGCGTCGGCAGAAAGGAAACCCTCAATGATGTCAGCGCGCCTCGCGCGCTGACGTCATTGATGGGGGGCGGGGGAGGGAGGGAGGCAGGGAAGGACTTCCCCTGCCTTCCCCCAAAAAACCCGACGATCGGATTCCCACGGGGAGCGCCAGCGCTTCCCCGTGGGTGGTCTTATGACGAGCTGGACTCGTCATGAGCACATGAGCACTGTGTGCCATGACGAGTCCAGCTCGTCATAAGCATGGAAGGGGTTAAGTGCCGGCGCTGAGCACCGGAAACCACCGGCTCAAATTAAGCACTGGCCTGCTTGTTTCTGAGAAGTGCCTGTACTCTCCAATTAAAAGTATTACGTTTTTCTTGAGAAGTGCAGGTACTCTCCCTCTCAATATAAAAAAGTGTTGGTGCTCAGTACCGGACAGTACCGGCCCATTTGAAGCGCTGGACACAACAAAACGAACTTTTGTCCATTCAGATACAAATGTACTGCATCCTCTAGGGATTGACTCTTTCCCTCTTAAATTCTTTGCCAAGATGTGTCATTACTTCTCACTCCCCAGGGTTAGCCGCCTGCTGTGCTTTATGCACGATAACACAGGCTAACTATTAAAATTGCCCAATATACCATTTTCCTTCCATTGCTGTTCCTGCCCACGTCACTTCCGCCGGAAGACCAGAAAAAAATAAAAATGTCAAGATGAGCCGTATTCAAGGTGCCCACCCCTCTGACATTCAAATGGACCACTTAGTGATTCTGGAAGATCAACGTATGTGGCTGCAGTATCGACTCGAAGAGCGGCAATTACAGAGAAGAAAGACTATCAGGTCTGCAATGCAAGGTCACACCCGTGTCACTCACTCACGTGACCCAGAAGGGATACAGCTGTACCGGATACCAATGATCCTTCACACTGCTTGTTGTTGGAGAAGACCTGTGAAATGGAAGGTCACTGGGCCCAGTAGCACCACCATGGGATACTTCATTCCAGAGCAGGGGGATGACCCGTCCCACACCTCACCGAGGTGCAGTCTGAGGGTCTTAGCAGTGGCGGAGAACCCCCAACACAACCATGCATGATGTTGAGGGACTATGTGGTTTTAACTATCCCAGTTCCACAAACCAGACAACGCTTTTGTATTTTTCCGTTTATCTTTCTCAGTTTTGTTTAGATTGGGCGGTTCTTATGTCCTGTGGACATCCACGCCCGCAGGCACTATAAGAGGGACACGCAGCGATGCGCCTGGTGGGGCTGGAACAGTAAGGATCAGGAAACCCCTGTGTTTGGAGGGCAGAAGGGTCCTGGGAAGTAGCAGGCCCTCTTTGATCTGATTCTTGCACATGAAGTGTTCCAAGTCCCCTGCAGCGCTGTACATATAACTTCCTCGCCTCTCATATTCCAGCATGAATACCCCAGATACAGCAAGTAGCGAATGCTGGAGCACGCCACGGGATCTGCATTTATGTTTGGTAATACTGCAGTTTTTCATCTTTGTCTGCACTAGACACATCTTTTGCCTCAGAGGCAACAACCTTACATTCAGCAGTTTCATGGAATTCGAATGACACCAAGGACTGAATGAAGTGGGCGACTGTAGTGAAGCCCTGGGGTGGTTCGTGTTTGACCCCGTCCGCGTGCCGGGGTTGGGGAAGGGCCGCCCAAGATGGCATTGATGAAACAGAATCTCACCAGCGGCCAAAGCTGACACTCACATTGGTCAAGTGCCTTTTATTTATTTCAGATAGTTTAATTTTTATTGATTATGTAAACCACAAAAGTAGAACAAATCATCGAAGTCGGCCAGCAAACAGCCCCCATTTTCAACAACTGGTCACAAAAAAACGTGCATGGCATCTAGCCAAGCAACAGTTTTCTGGAAACTCTGACACATCACTCCCAAATACATTTAAATCAAATTCTCCCACGAGAACCAGTTCTCCTCCTCAAAAACCCACATTCATGGCGACCAATTTAGAACTTCTAAATCAGTTGAGGTTCATTGCCCCTCCTTCTCAAACTAAAACATTGTACATGAGAAGCGAACAGCCCTGACAGAGGCGAACACTCCTTCCATCACTAACCACAGGCACTAGTCTACATAAAGGTATGCAAGTAAGAGAACTAACTGCAACAGCCTGGTTAAGATAAACTCTGCACCCTTTGTAAACTGAGGGCAAGATGTATGAAAGCAATTTGCATTCACAAACGGTGCGAATCGCAAAATTCGGCTTTTAGATATGCAATTTAGGTAATCGCAATATTTTGTGATTACCTAAATTGTGAATACAAATAGGGAATCGCAATTTGCGAATCCCTAATGCACATGTTGGAAGCCTTTCCTAAATGTGAACTGTGCATTTAGAAAACGCTAATTACCCTCAACTTCAAGTTGATGGTAACCGTGTGCAAAAATGCATTTTTCAAAGTGCCATGTAGCGCACGCATGTGTGTGCTTTACATGTTCACACTTTCTTTTTTTGGGGTGCTTCAAGGGGGCCTTAGGCCCCCGGGCACCCTTGGCTTTGAATTCGGTAATTTGCGATTACCATAGCTAATCGCAAATTAGCGAATGCAAAACCATGCGCACCTATGGGCCTGGGCCTGTAGGCCCATAGGAATTAATGGAGTCATATTCCCTTGCATCGATTAACTATTTAGCAAATCGCTATTAGCTAATATTAAGGAATCGTAAAAATGTTACCGATTCCTACATACATAGCATTTTGCGATTCCCAAATAGCAATCTGGTAAAAATCGATATTTGGGAATCGCAAAATGCTTTTTTGATACATCTGGCCCTGAATCCCTGCATTTTCAATGGATAGAAAAAACAAAGGCAGGAAACCTCAATAGCCTGGTAAAAGTACACACCTTACCTACTGAAACTACCACAAAGGAATAACTTGTACTTGTACTGTACACAAAACTGCAACTAGTGGTACACGTCCTCTTCTCGATATAGGTGCAATGTTTCTTATTTGGACTTGCGGTAGCAACTATTCCCAATCCTACATTAGACCTGTTGCTCCTGCAAAGATACTCCCTTCTGAGCAGGGATTGAGGGAGCAGCGTAGGGGGAGGAGTACCCCTGGTAGCCGGAGACTCCTTGAAGTGCATGGTTGTTGAAGAACTTACCTTCCACCACTTTCAATGTCTCAAACCTGAAATGAGAGTTAATAACCACAGTACTGTGCAACATCATCTACTTCAGCCACAGGCAACTTATCCTCCAAGAAGAACTCATGGAGTAGATACTTTCTAAGAGTTTGTCTGATGCTAATCACGTCCTGCTGAGAGACGCTTCCAACTCCTCAGCCAACACGCTTGCAACTTCCCTTGGCAGAAATAGTCTCTCACAATAATTGTCCCTTTCCATGCATAACAAAGGGGCCACTGCAGACCCTATCAGCCACAAAGAAGATGAGATTAATAATACAAACCTCTTCTTATTTCACCTGTCAGAGCATCTACAGATTCCCTTTAAAATCCCTTTCTCTAATTTTTCCATAAAAGCACAACCCAGATGTCCCATAATGGAGTGCAGACATTTGGGACGTGAAAGTTGACAACAACATCTAAGCAGGAACGTTGCAAATTATTTACTTTCTTAGTCAGACAATAAAGATGTAAATATATGAGATATTGACTATAGAAACATCGCAACTGCAGCTGGTGCTGAAATATTACTGTCAAAGAGAAAATACAAAAATCTGATGGATGGTTCTGAATAGTTCACTCAGGGAAAATCTTTGAGGGAATTGTAGAGAAGATGGTGACAAACCCTGAAAAGATCTATAAGGTGAGTAACAAAATCCCAGCGATTCAGGGGAATTCCCCCCAACTCTGAAAAATCAGAAAAAGGAAACTGCATTTCAAGATGGGACCAAGTTGAACCAATCACCTAACACTTAGGTAAAACCCTAAAATCTATGTGGCCGTCATCTCATGATGAAGACCTCATCCCATCCTCCTTAGCTAAAATCGTGGCAACCAACACCCCTTACTGGGGAAACCCCATAAACAACTCTCTGGCAGAGGGACTGTGTAAATAAAGGTCTGTTCAAAACCTTTTAAAAAAGTTTTGTAGGCGTAGAAGAGGTCAACAATTCCAGCCCATAACAGGGCTACCTTTCCTGGACTAAAAGGTTATAGAGCGTGGTCAACAAATACTAAAAGCATCATATTAAGAACAGCAACCGGTGAGACTCGAACACTTTGGGCTTCAGAGAAGCGTGCAGCATTATTGTGGCAGGACTGTGAGTTATCAATGACATATTTAAGACAGTAGACAATGGAAAGTGCTGCCTCCCAATCCTGCTCATCCTCAGTGCAGCTTTTGGCACTTTCGAGTACAAGACTGTCTTCAACATACTCCAGAAAAGGATGGGATTGGTCGATACAGTCCATAAATGGATATGATGCTACCTGATGGACAAATCCACCACAGGTATAATGTGAAACATCTCCTCAGATCTTTCACCATCTCCTCATGGAGTACATCAAGGCACCAAGTATGGTGAAGCCCTAAACCAAAAGATTGAGGAACTAGGCACCAATATCCATCGATACACCCATGAAACTCAACTCTGAAAAAGACACTAGTAATTTAAAGAAAGGTCTCGAAGTGACAAACACTTCCTTAAGCTTAGTCTGGATAAAACAAAGGGGCATATTAGCAAGACCCACGTTAAAATTATCGCCGTTTTAGCGGCAGAAAACTGCCGCTAAAACGGCGATAATGGGCTTGCTAATATGCGTTATAGAATTCCAATAGAAGCCCAGGTTAGATGTGCAGGACATCTAACCTGGGCTTCTATTGAATTCCATAACACATATTAGCAAGCCCATTATCGCCGTTTTAGCGGCAGTTTCCTGCCGCTAAAACGGCGATAATTTTAACGTGGGTCTTGCTAATATGCCCCAAAATTCCTTCTCATCTCCCCAAACAACAACAGTACTCCCGCTCTTAACTGCATTCTAGACTCAGACCCATTGAGAGTCAAGCGACCTATTGCAAGTAAAGCCAAGTGCCTAGGTTCAAACTCGGCAACTCTTACTACAAGGACATCATTGTGAATGTCATTTGAGACCTCGTCAGTGATGTCATCAATGATGTTATTAAACATGTCATGAGTGATGTAATATGTGAGGTCATAGGCAGTGCATGGCTGGGGTGCAAGTTATAGTTAGCTCTGTAAACGATAACTGGTGAATTTCAGTGTTTTTTTAAGTTTAAGATGGTATTTTTTAACTGACAAATATAATGTCAGTGAATTTCGAAGTTTAAAAAAAAATCTAATGTAAGATATTATTTCCAGACCTAACTATAACGCCACTTTAATCCTTTTTTCAGTGATGTTTTCTTTGGGGGTGTTGGGGGGCACCTTACTTTTATATGTCTTACACAATGACAGTTGCTGCTATGTTGTTATAGTTAGGACCGGACTCCCATAGGGAATGGATTTTTGGGGTTTCCTAATAGCTTTGGTGCTGTTTGACGAATCTTCTCGAAACTTTCCAAAAAAAAGTGTCATCCACCTCAGCTCCATCCTGGGAAGGTTTGGGGAGATCCATCAAAAGGGGCCAAGAAAAAGGGGGATCCCAAAACATGTTTCCCCATGCAACTTTTCATAGGAAAATTGAACAGCGCTACAGACAAAGAGGCTGAGCGGAATTACACCAAATGTGGAAAAAGGCTAGATCTTTATCCAGAAACATGCTTTTTGTGATTGGGTGTAAATCCGTTCAGTAGTTTTGGAGAAATTAAGGGTCAAAATGTATACATATATCAGGCCGTGGTAGTACTACGGGACCGGCAGATCAAAAGATAAGATCTGATTGGCTTCCTCACATCAACAAAGATGTTTGGCAGCCAATTTAGGACTCGGGAATGAGTCCCCATGTCCTGAAAAAATAAAATGCATATAGGGTGGCAGGGTAGGGATACCTTGACCCCTTTAGCCTTGCGGGGCAGTCCCAGAGGGACCCTCTATTCCCCCAGGGCCACAATCAAAAAAACTGCGCCCTTTTAGATTATAATCCCACCAAGAAGGGCCAGGGCATGGGGGTCAGCACATTCTCTTTTTATTTTTAAAGAAAAGTATATTTTCACATATAAGAAGAGGGTGTGTATGGGCCCCTTTGCCGGGTCACTTTTTCAACCCAGAGACCCCTTTCCCCAGGTTACCGGCGCACTATGGTTTGGAGTCCGGGATCCCATGCATGAAGAAGGAGTGCCTCCACGCGCCCCCAGTTGTGTTGTGCTGCCTTAGCTCTCCATGCCCGGGAGCAGGGCAGCCACCGTAGCACAAAAACCCTGCCCACATGGAACGGGCAAGGAGAATGGAGATTCCGGCTCCCACGCCAGTGGGACTGGGGCACCCCAACAAAAAATAGAAATAAAAAATAAAAAAGAACAGCGCAAAGCCCGCTGCTCTAATAGTATATTTTTTCAGATGTGGGGAGGATGGCTTGCATGTGCCCGCTTCCCCGAGCCACTTATTCATCCCAGGATCTGGATTCCCCAGGACCTGGCACATAATTGGTTGGAGCCCTTGACCTCATCCTCGTGCCCCGATGTGAGGTGCGAGAAGGGGGAGTGTCACTGCACCCCTTCAGTGGTGGTGTGCCACCCCAGCTCCACCCAGGGGGAGCGGGGAGGTCACCGTAGTACAGAAAACCTGCCTGCGCGGAACGAGCAGGAAGAATGGAGATGCTGGCAAACAGCAGTGCAGGCCTGGTAAGGAGCCAGAAGGGCAGCGCGGGACTGGGCTCCTCGCGCTGCTCCAACATAAACAAAGGCCAGTGGGTGCCCCAGGAGAGACTGGAGCACTCCAATAAAAAATAAAAACCAGCACGCTACGCGAAGCCCGCCACTCAAATAGACACTGCTCGGACAAGGGAGTATCCCATAATGCCCCGCAATGGACAGGGGCACCACCAAGGTACCACTGCAGTGTTGTGGGGGCTGCAGAAAGCACAGCAGCCCCCTCACCAAAAATCACCCATCAGTCTCCTGAGTCGTTGAATTCATGATCCCAGGAGGTTTTTTTAATTGTTTTCAAAGCACTCCAGAGCTGGCCCTTTTGCTCTACATCTCAGGAGTGCAGAGATTCCTTGTGGAGTGGTTATATGGCTGCATTTTGTGGCCTAAAGAGTGTAAAAAAAAGGACAAGACTCAAAGACATGTTGTTTTAAATTTTAAAAAAACTTTATTTTAAGTAGTTTTGTGACAATTATTATTATGCAGAGTGACGTGTGTGGTAATAAGGAATATATTGGATTACTATTGTGACTTTTTAACAAGGCCAATAGGTCTGCTTTACATATGTTGACGTGCTGACCCCTTTATAAAGCAACAGGCCTGCCTTTTATATTTTGGTATTCTGTCTCTTTGACATAGCCATTAGGTCTGCACTACTTTAGATAGCATCCTTTTACATTGTTACAATAATGTACAAAAACTTCATAAATTCACTGAAGGTTAAAGTGACTTTATACTTAGGGATAAAAATAAGATCTTACTTTACATTAAAAAAACCCTCAGAAATTCACTGAATAAATCAACGGTTAAAGTGATGTTATATTTAGGTCTTGTAATATTATCTTAACTTACATTCTTTTTAAACTCAGGAATTCACAGAAAAAACTAAAGGTTAACGTGACCTTATAGTTAGGTGAGAATGTTCGTAAAATGTAACATTTTAAACTAAAAAAACACTGAAAATCACCAGCTGTATTTAATTGAATTAACTATAACTTGCACACTTGCCATGCACTACTTATGACCTCACTTATTACATCACTCATGATATGTTGTATTTCTGATGTCATTGATAACATTACTGATGACATCTTTGAAATTGCATCATTAATGACAACACTGTTCATTTTGTAAGCTGTGGTGACAGAAAAATATGAAAGTACCTCCCAGCGAATAAATGGCCAGGTGTGTAGAGCTTTAATGGTTTACACGGTAGATGAATCTATGAGGCATTGAGGGAGACATGTAGTGGCATCATAAAACTACTCACTGCCTTATTGCAATATTACATTGGTACCTACCGAGTAGGTTAAATGTTAATTTGCCTGGCCCTCGATGCAGGAAATCAGGGGGATCCGCAGCTGTTATTTAGCCGGATCCGTGATCCATGATGGCCCAGTGAAATATGCTGAATTTGTCACAGTGTAGTTTGCCGACACCGGGACGCATTCAGCAGCCCCTGCACATTGTCTTCCTTATGTTCACTGGCCCCAAAAGAAAGGCCTCATTCAAAGGGCCATCAGCCCTCCTTTTGTTTGCTATCTGTTTGCTCTATGGAGCCTAGCGCCTAGATACCAATGCAATGGAGGTGAAACAAAGACACACAGCGTGTTATGTCCACGAGTGCTTAAGAGAAACTATGGTTTGCAGACTGGTTTTTGACTTTGTTCAACACCTGCATGTATGAGATCTTCATGCACTCTAAGAATGTCAGATGTATCTGTATGAGTAACTACACTAACAACAATTTAAATAGCACAATTTTAGCAACCTTGGAATATTGAAAGATTGTGGAAAATAATATTTGCTAAACCCATGCCTTGCAGTTTGCACGCAGTTCTTTGATGCCGGTCAATAGCTTCCTGTGCTATATTAGAAAGATTCCAGTGTATGAACTGCTAGTTACAAAATAATCTGTGTGACAAAACCAGCAAACCACTGAGCTAGCTACATAAAATTTAAATCTGTGATCTGGTTGTTACTTGATGTGCTTTGCAGCAGGCACGATAACACTCTGTGCTACATTACGAGTGAGGATGTGACTAGACAAAACACAGATCTCTGCAGCAAGTGCTTTAACCGCCGGGGTTATCTTACCAGTATTATTAGCCCTGACACTTGCTAGGGACTCAATGATCTGTTCAGTGGGTTCCATAACCATAGAAAATATTTTAAAATGCTGTCTCTTTGTGATCAATTAAGCCAGAACAGACCTGTCACATTTGTCCTTGTTGCAAATTTTTTTGCAGTAGAGTTTTAAAAAACAAAAATGTGTATGTTTGTAAGTTGACTGTCAACTTTTCATGACTTTGCCCCTAATGACTCCACTCCTTTTGCACAGCCACACACTTACCAGTGGCGGCTGGTGACATTTGAAAGAGGTGTGGCGTAAAAGTTGGGTATGACTTTTATGTAGCGAGTGAACTCAATAGACAAACGTGGGGTTCGGGGGGGTCCTCCTCCTGAGAAAAATTGGACAAACGATTGGCAAAGGGTGCCTTTTAAATAAAGTTTTAATAAAGAATTTAGTGAGAAAGCAAGGTTTATAAATCAATTGTGAAAATGTAATTTTGAAATATTTAAACACATTAAATACTGCTCCATAACGTACTGCATTGATTTGTTCAACAGTTACTGTAGTGTGCAAAGTGTACAGCACAACAACTTCAAGCCCTTTAAAGTGGGTGCTTGCCCAGTGTCTTGCACTGCATGCGGCATTGACTTTGGAAGAAAATGCTCTAACCAGGCTTCGGGAAACACCCACAGCTGCTGCCTGCAATCATTCATATAGAAATATGTGCAGACAGGTCTTTAAGTGGAATGAGAAAAGTGGGGGGAGGGGGGTCTCTAAAAAGGAACATGCAAAGTTTCTATGATTCCCTTAGTGTGCCATCCGACAGGCATTTTGGTTTCCCTCTGAGCTGTTATCGTATCCAGATATATAACACAACAACTGACATACACCTAAACCCTGCCAGGAGCATTGGCTTTGCCATTGGTTGTTAGCTGTTTAAAGTCGATGACCAACAGCAATGATTTGTCGTAAATAATTAACATTGAAAATGTTTCAATTCTGAAATTGTGAGACTAAAGTAAATATTATTGAGGCCTCGGGAAGGAGTATTGGCCTTTAGTTATTTGTGCTTTATGTTAGACATAAATGCCCTTTTTTAGGTTGAGCCTCGAGTAGCGCGCAAGCGCTGCTCTGGCAAGACTTTAAGTAAGGGGTTTCAAAAAGCTGACCACACGCTCGGGCGTCATGGTCTTTTCCCTGCGGTTACCCGCAAGCAAAAGGCCATGGTGCACGAGCGTGTGGTCAGCTCAGCAGGCTGCTGCGCTCGCTCGCATTCTCCGCCGTGGGCTCATGCACGCGCCTGCATGGACAAAGATGGCTGCTCTCGCCATCTGTCCAAAGCAGACAGCATGCGCGGGTCCGTGGGACAGTGGACAGCCCGCCGCCATCTTGTTCACGCCGGCTTCCTTCAACTCTGGCTCACGGCGTGCTTTCACTTTAAACAGTGCACGCGCGCGTGCGACGGACCCAGAGTTGCAGGAAGCTCTCACCTGTGTGTCGAGTGCTGGCTTCCTCTCGTTCTAGTTTACCAAGTGTGCATCTATTCCTACAGAAGCTTGGGTTTTACAAGTACGTAACGTATCCCATGTTGCTTTACAAGGAAGGCTAGGAGGTAGGTGGTGCATGTGGGTACGTTTTCGTCGGCCAGTTTATTTTAGGGCAAGGATGCATTCTTCAGAGGCGACTCTTGCATAGCTGAGGATTGTGGCACTTGCATGGAAGTGCTGAATCCTCCCAGCTGGAGAGGTGAACTGAATGCTGCTAACTAACCGCGATCAGCTCCTCGAGCCGACTGCGGACTTTCTAATTCACTGTGGAACATGTCTCGGAAGGGAAGTCGCATAATGATTCAGATGTTGAATACAGACGCCGAGCTGGGCTCCTGGATGCAAGTCGCCATGTAAGTTGATCTCTGGCTGCTGGTCTCGAAATATATTGCGTGGTGGCCTGTTTTTGTTTTTTTTTGTAAACTAAATGCCGAACTAATGGTTCATGGGTGAAATCGCTTGCTTCATTTTGTTTGCTTTGTAGTGTCACACTAATATCTTTACCAATGTTTGAGTGTGGCAGTGGAGAGCGGTGGCTCCTGCCTCCAAGCAGTTCCTACCATTTTAGTTGCTCAAGGAGAGCTAGGTTTCAAACTATGTTTTAAGGCCTTTGCTCTTGCAGTGTTGGGGTTCGCTTTGTATAGTTGTGTAGACCTGAACTTTTCTCTTGTGTGAAGGCGATCCCCGTCGACACTGTTTAGCAGTGCTTTTTTAGTTTAGCATCCGTGTGACTTTCCTTTTCGGTATAAATTGTTAGTTGATGGGCAGTGGTGCTGCTAGGGCCCCTCTAAATGTCCGAATCAAGGCCAGCCCTCCATACTGTTACTTGGCTGCCCCAGCCAAGCACATCACGTCATTTCCCTCGTCTCCTGAAGGCCCGCCGCGAGAACCGCCCACGCTGACGTACTGAGGGGTTCCGCAGTGCAGACGGGCTGACGTTTCCCCGAGGATACCACCCGAGCTTGCCCAAGCCCGCTGGATACCTGGCACACCAACACCATCAGTTGTTTCACGGTCTCCGACGAACCGTAGCCGGAAGTGCACAAGCCGATTGACTAGGGCTGAATTTTCGTGCTATTCTTGAGGACTAATTGCTAGCATAGTTGTGTGAAATAAAAGAACAGTAGGCGCTCCTGAATCAGTTAAAAGTACACGGTGCTGCAATTTCATGAGCATTTGGAATTCAGGGCAGGGCTGGCTTTAGGGCAGTGCGACCGTTGCAGCCGCACTGGCGCTGACCTGTATAGGAGCGCTGACATGGAGGGGTGGTGGGGGCACTGTGTTTAGCAACAACTTATAATTAGAGAGAAGAGGGGCACTTTTGCCCGGTGGTAGTGAGAGAATTTGAAGAGGTGGTATTAGGGCATGGGGGCACCAAATATGATTCTCACTAGACTTCTTGAAATCGGGGGTGACTGGAATTTTCATATCGCCTCGCCAGGTGCAGACGGGACCCCTCTCATATGCAATGTTTACGGTATCCCTCTCCGGATGATTAAGCAGCTTTATCTGTTAATCGACCCTAGGAACTGAAGAGCCAGACACACAACAGGCCCTGCAAACACCCAACATAGAGGCAAACTGCTAAGATGAATTGAACTCTATTTTCCGTTGTTGATTTCTATTAGAGGAAATGCTGCTGACTTCAGAGGTGAACAAGCATTTGCAATGCAATAGGTCTCGCATTTGCGAGAGGTGGAGCTATTGTAATTGGCAATGTGTTTTATCTATGTGTTTTTATAGTGGAGTAGATGTATATAGTTTGGAGTGGAATATGTGGGTTGAATTGGTACGGATAGTTGCGGTACTGCATTAGTGCTGAGTTGCTGTTGAAGTGGGGCTGCACTAGTGCTGAGGTGGGGTTGCACTGGTGATGAGGATGAGAATGGTGATCCCGAAGATGAAGATTGTTGAAGTTTATCATAGTGTTTAGGAGCCCGCAATGTTATAGCTTTTAGCCTACAGACCGCAAACGCCATCATATTTCGTGGCTACTAGGGCCCCAGCGCCAAGACGCAAATGTGTTTAAAGAGTGCGCTACACTCACTCTATTACTTTTATACGTGCCCTGTTTACCTCGATAGAGCAGGGACACCACTAATTGGTAATAAGGCTGTATATTAAAATAAACATAATGAATATGAAATAAATTGTTTATTATAAAACTACACTTGAGTGCTTTTTGCAGCATAAACGTGGCGAGCGCATAGAGGTGTGTGAGGGATGTGTGTGTATGGTGTGAGCTATGGGGATGGGGTAGTATATTTTTGAATGTCAGGAAACAGTAAGGGAACAGTTTCAATCTAAGGAACATATACAGGGTACATTGAGACTATTGGTAATACAACATGGTGTATGATGATTCATTCAGTAGTCTTTATTATGGTGGTACCAAGGCCCTCCTCCCTAGTCCTCGCAAGGATTTAGGTAGTTGACTGGCTTCCCGTTTGAAAAATAAACACAAAGGCAAAGCAGAAATCTCACAGCAAGTATTTAAAAAAAATATTTTCCTGGGCTTGTAGATCCTCGAAGATGCAGATTATTAACCATTTTATTACAAGGAGTTAGGTACTATGCCCCTGCAAGTAACCGCCTTTCTGAATCTTATTATACTGCACACTTTCTCATGGTAATATTGACTGCGGTGCTACCAGAGGTATGGCACAAGGGTGCCACACCAAGTTAAACTAGCATTGGCATAGCCAATAGGTCTCGCCTTTGGGACCTTATAAGTGTTTACCCATGCAACAGTTGATGTTGTTGCACCAAGGATATTGTGCTGCATAACTAAATACTTATAAGGTCCCAAAAGCGAGACCTATTGGCTATGCCAATGCTTGTCTCTCCATATCTTGTCCCTCTGCATGTGTTCAACCGCATCTCTTTCCTCTTCAGCACCATCTTTTCACCCTCCCATGAAGCACTTACTCACAGCTCCCTAACTTCACCGCCCCCAAACATACACTGCACTCACTCACATGCAAGCACTTTATTTTCTTTCATTTTTGCCTTGTAAATATTTTGACAACTCTGCTGTCAGTTGCCTGTGGAGACTGCAACTCCCATACTGCCTGTCACCAGGAGACCAGGGAGGAGGCATAGAAGCGCTTAAAGCGCATTAACATCCCCTGCAGTGCAGGACACCATATCTGTGTTGCTGGCAGTTTATTTATTTATTTATGCATTTTTATATAGCGCAAACTTTACCCAGAGATGTCAGAGCGCTTTTCAATAGAACAAAGTAAATTACAAAACGAATGAGAGTAGCATGGAAGTAGGTGCAGCTACTTATAGGTACTCGTGATGAAAGTTACAAAAACAACAAGTTACAAATACATTCAAGGTTATAAGATACGAAAAGGTGGCGCGAATAGGGTGGTACAAGTACAGAATACATCTTTACAACGATTGAGTACTCAAGAGTGTCATGAGGCAGTCAGGCTTATAACCTGGGATGAGGTGAATTAATCATAGAAGTGTCTTTGGAAGAGAAGAGATTTTTAGCTCAGATTTGAAAGTCCAAAAGAAGGCGGTGGTCCGAAGAATTGGGGGTTGCGAGATCCAAATTCTAGTCACATTGCCTGAGAAGGATTGCACCATGAGTCTTTCCTTTTTGAAAGTTGGAGGTTCGAGCAAAAAATGTTCAGCATTGCGATAAGGTCTAGAGCCGCCTGATATTTTGAGTTTGTTGGCCAGGTAGCGAGAGGTGGGGGTGTGTAAGGCTTTATGGGTGATGCAGGCAGACTTTTACATTGACCTAGCTTCAATGGGAAGCGAAGAGAAATCAGTATGGGTGTAATATGATCATTTCTTTTGGCCCCATAGGTGAAACGTGCTGCTGAGTGGAGGATAGATTTTAAAGGGAATAGGTGCGATTTGGGGAGGCCAGCAAGGAGAGAGTTGCAGAAGTCCAGTCTGGAGAGAATCAAAGATTGGACCAGAGTTTTCAGGTCTTGCGTGGGAATGAAACGCCGACTCCCCCAGAGAAGGCGCAGTTGATAGCGTGCATTCTTGGCTATGGTGTTAATTAAGGCATGTAAGTTGAGTTTTTTGTCCATGTTGACGCCTAGGGATTTGGCGCTGTTCAGATTCTCCATCCATGATTGAAAAGGAGGAGGAGAGAGTGAGGTAGAGAGAAGAAGGAATTCAGTTTTTGAGGGATTCAGAATTAGATGAAGTGATGTCATCCGATCTTCAATAGAGTTGAGGGTGGTGTTGAGGATAGAAATGTCGTGTGTGGAGGACACCTTTAGGTAGAGTTGAGTGTCATCAGCATAGAATTGATAATGGATCCCGGACTCTTTTAGAAGGTTCCCCAGCGATTCCATGTAAAGATTGAAGAGGGTGGCGCAAGGATCGAACTTTGAGGGTCGCCTTGAGCCACAGCCTTTGATGTAGAGAGACAGTTTGCTATTTTGATCGCCTGATATCTACCAGAGAGGTATGATTCAAACCATTTCCGCACTGTGCCTTCAAAACCTATTCTTTGCCTGTGGGGACTGCAACTTCCATACTGCCCCTGTCACCAGGAGACAGGGGAGAAGTCATCGGAGCGCTTAAAGTGTGTTAACATCCCTGCAGCGCGGGACGCACCTGGGTGAAGACCAGGCCCGTCTGAGCCAGAAAGAGGCAGGGCAGTGCCGCCTCTCTAACGGCTACCATCTTTTTGTTCTGAGAATTCGTCAGGTTGGCCAGGAGGTCTGCTATCACCCCTGCTAATGAGCAGAGGTTAGGGGGAACGAAATAGAAAGGGTCTTAATTTCTTTTATACCCCCTGTCCCAAGAAATGTTGTGCTCATTTTATAGGAAGCTAATGTTTGGCAAACTGGTTTCTCAAGTTTGGCTTTGAGAGGTGACTGCTACTTATTGAAAAGAGGTAGCGGAAGCTTATACAAAGACTGCATATAAGTGGGAAGCAGACACAGGTATTTCTATGTATTCATGAAATAGCATGCAATTAGCTGACAACTTTTTATCACGGTTTTAACACGTTTTACCTACTTTATTTGGCACCTTTCACTTTATACAAATGTTGTCTGTCAGATTGCTTTGTGTCTTTTAAATCCAAAAATTGTCCGAATAAATATTAATTGATGAGTATGATGAACTGACTGCTAGCTGGTATTAGACGGGAATTGGTGAATAATTGTGCTCTGAAGAACTTCTGCTGAGGTGAGACAGTCTGCTTCATAAAGTGCTTTAAACGCTTGAGTTGCAATGAGTAAAAGGAAAGCCCGGGGAATCCCACAGGCGGCTGTGAATAACAAACAGCTGGTCCAGCATGCTACAGCAAATTGCACAATAGATGGAATTGACAACTTCACTGAGGAGGTGGAATCAGTCTTAAACAAGGGGAAAATAACTGACTTCCCAGGCTCAGGCCTGAAGGTTGCAGACATTTCCAAAAGGGGGAATAAATCTGTGCCATCGATCAAACTCCCTCATCCATCCAACAAAGGCCAGATGTTGAGGGTTTGCCAAGGCATCGACAACAAGAAGAATAGAGCATAGTCTGATAACGAAACGCATAAAGTATTACAAGGACATGAGGAGACAAATGAGTGTCGCGAAACCAATAGCCACATTATCCCTGAGATCATCTGCACAAATACATATAGTGCCTTCACAACATCTGAGATTCCAAGAAGCTCCCCCGTCAGCAACGAAGCAAAGAGTCGGGTACAGCACACTTCGAACACTTTGAACAAATCGGACATGAAACATGACTGTAACAAAGACCTCAAGGATATAATTGTTCAGATGAGCAAAGAATTTAGGCAATAACGTTTGAAGGTTGATTTACTAACAAATAAATTGAGGGAATATTGCTGACTCGGATGGGGGGAGAACTGGAGGGCAAAACGGGGAAGAGTGGCTCTGAGGTGGAATGTAGAGGTGGGGTGGATGGGGCAGATGGGGAGGTTCTGTACAGGTGTACTGGCACAGAAAAGAATCACGGCTCGAATATTCGATCCCAGGTCCCTAGTTGCAACCAGTAGGGTAGAGACCACCAGAGAAGGGAAGTAATTGACACCGTAAACTCATCATATAGACCTTCCAGGTACACCCAGCATGGTAGAGAGTATCAGCGGTGAGAACAAAGACACACCCCCTTTACACCACCCGCGCAGCCTATGCATCCCCCGCATGGTGGAGGTCAACAGAGGTTGGAACGAAGCAATAACCATAAGGTGCCCCTTTATTGCCATAATTTGCAAGATAAATGAACTAGAGGGGGAAGAGCAAAGTACGATAAGTCCGGAGCACAAAGAGCTATCCGGAAGGAACTGTACATGGTTAACGTTCCCAGGTTACCCCCGGGAGTTAAGGAGGACAAAGAATCACTAAAGAATAAAGTGATTCATTGGATAAGGCACTATCGACACTGGTATTCATTAGTAAGATCTGATCTCCTTGCTGTCAAGCGCTGTTCCTTGCCAAATGAGAACTATCTACCCTTGGAGCTGACCAAGGAAAGATTTGTGAACAGGTTGGTGAGTTTGGACCAGCGCACCATGCCCCCAAAGGGCTTTTTGATACAATTCAAACACAATCCCCCCCAACAAAGTATTTGGCTGGGGCTGAGAAGACCTACAGGCCAGTGACAAAAAGGGTAATTACTTCTACAACACCAGGGACATGCACTAATGTAGATCTCACTGAGATTGATTGACTGAGCACCGAGATATCCCTACGGGGATGAATCCAGCGCGATATCAAGTACCTAGAACGTAGAACTCAATGAAGGGTGTCTAATATCCACCTAGAACGTAGAACTCAATGAAGGGTGTCTAATATCCACCTAGAACGTAGAACTCAATGAAAGGTGTCTAATATCCAGTCGCGAGGAGAGGTCGGGGAAGATGAATCCAACGAACCCCACCTTGGCGGGGGAAGACGTGCAAGTAGATATTAACTGGATAACCAACAGGAACAGATACATTTAATCACTTCCCCTACACAGATTTCAGATATTATATCGCAGGCTAAGCTGCTTTCCTTGAATGTGGCAGGACTAAAATCCAAATTAAAAGATCCAGAATGGGGTAAATGTATTGAGAAATTTCATATTTGTGTGTTCCAGGAAACATGGGGAATGTATCCAATTCAGAGATCAGGATACATAAATTACAGCAGAGAAGCCAAACCCTCGTCAGCTTGCCGTCCATCAGGTGGCCGAGCAATTTGGATAAAGACATCTTTCGTTTGCAAAATCAAATTGCTGAATCTTAAGACCACTGATATGTTGGGGCTATATATTAAGTCATCGACCGGGTCATATGCAATAAGATTGTTTAATATATATTCTCGCTTTCTTAGACAAAATTGTGAGTTGCCGACACTAACTGCTCTGGACGACTATTTGGAAAAATCAAATATTGATAGACATCTTATTCTGGCAGGGGACTGTAATGTAACCTTTGAACCTCTAGATATCACTCAAACTCTCACTAAAGAAGGAAGATAAGGAAATGTGTATTCCAAGGATAACGGCCGCATTACAGGCTGCATCTCTAACATTATCACATTGTTTGCGTGCGTGCAATGGCCGTACACCTCAGCTAAGGAGGCCCGGTTTACCTTCAAGGGGGCGCTGTCTAGAAGCATCATTGACTATGTCATACTTGATCTGCATTTATACCCAATCTACAGGATATAAAGGTTGTCAATAGAAATGGTAGTGACCATAAGGCCCTATCGCTGGTATTGAGGGACACTCCCCTCTTAAATTGTCAACAAATGACTTTACCAGTTGAAGCGCCAATTTGTTACTCTAACAATAAAAGACGGACTAATTGGCCTACTATACTGTCTTATGTGGACACATTGGCACGAACTTACACATTACTCATTGATGCCTTATGTTTGTTCAATGACTCAGCTCAGGAAGAAGTCTCTATTAAGCATACTTTTAAGGAATTACCTGAATCAATTAGGGTGCTTTTCTATAGAAGTTTGAAGGTAAACCCTTATAAACCGAAAACACACTCTGGTATGACAAGCAATGCAGACAGGCCAAACAAGAACTGATGGCTGCTATAAAAAAGTGGTAATAGAGATTCTATAGTTGAGGGGAGGAAACAATACAAAAGATTCCAGATAGTGGTCAAGGAAAACTGGGAGGAAGGGAATTGGCGAGAAATTGTTAGAGCTGCGATTGTGAAAGATTGCTGAGCTTTTTGGCAAGTCATCGCACATAGACTGTCCTATGATGATAGGGGATGAAGAGTTCTACATCCAGCCACATATTTGGGCAGAATATTTCTCTGATCTTTACCCTGATCAGACCAGGAGAGAGGGCCAGATGTTGAGGGGATCCATCTGAACACACTGTATTACCGTGAGGGCGCTCCTCCAGTTTCTGTTTCCAAGGAGGAGATTTTATCAGCCATAGATAGCATGAAAACAGGGAAAGTCTCAGGGTTGGACAAGATACCAGGAGATCTCTATCGCTCTGAGCTGGTTGTATGGGGCTTTATATTGAATGCAATATCTAATGCTACAGCCAAGGGGGCAGAGATACCGTAAACACAGAGAGGTGCAGAAATAATTCCAACCCATAGAAAAGCAGATAAAAACAACCCAGCTAATTATAGACCGATGAGCTTGGTAGGTGATGCTCATAAAATATTCAGTAGACAGCTGTTGGCAAAACTCAAACCTGGGTGGAAGGGAACCAAGTGTTGTTGTACCTCCAGGAAGGCTTCGGGTCACATACGAGTACTATAGATCAGGTGTTTCGTTTCATACCATTCCTTTGGAAAATAGTCATGTTAACCAAAGGTCATCTGTATGTAGCATTCGTTGACCTGAGAGCAGCCTTTGATCTGATTCCCCGGGTGAAATAATGGGCTGCACTTAAAAATATGGGGATGCCAACCAACCTGCTTGACATAAAAATACCCTTGTACAGCAATAACTATGTGCAAGTGAAATGGGGAAAGGAGAGCAAACTGACGGAGAGCGTTAAGATCAAAAAGGGAGTTCGCCAGGGCTGTGTATTAGCACCAACCATGTTTACACTCTACATCAATGGATAATTGACACACTCTATGCCTGTAAGGGCGACCCTCCAAAACTGGCAGACCAAAGAATCCCTGCCCTACTGTTCTCAAAAATACGCTATTAATTTAAAAAACCCTATGGGTTTTCAGAACCTACTCGATCGGTTCTCATTTCCTGTGAACGGTTTGGCTTGGAAATCAGAATCAATGTCACTAAAGCCAAATTCATGGCCTTTCGCCCACACAGGTCTTTTCGAGGGAAAGTGAAGCTGGCATCTACCAGCCTGGAGCAAGTCAAGGATTTTGATTATCTGGGAGTGAGGATTGTAAACACATTATCATGTGCTTCCCAAATACTGAAGAGCCAGATAACTTTACAGGGTCAGCGTTCGAGAAGAAATGAAATAGATCTAAATTCCGACCAATAACACCTACACTTGAGATCTACTGCGCAAGAGGGTTTGGCCCTGCACTCTATGGTACAGAGATCTGAGGCATGGACCAAACCAAGGGTTTGGTTAAAACAGAGATTAGATTTATAGGATCGATACTCATGCTGCCCAAAGTGCATCACTTATACCGATGCGGTTATGAAATGAAATTTGTACTTGTAAAGCGCACCCATACCCCCAAAGGGGTGTCCAGGCGCTGTACGCATACCGCTGTGGAACCCTTCCTGGCTTTTCCCTGTGAAATGTCCACTCCTGGGCACCCCCAGGGTGAAGCCAGGCATCCCAGCGCTGTTGGGGCCGTTGTGGAGATTAAGCAAGCTATTGCCCAGAGTTGCAGAGTGGGACCCATGATTTGAATAGGCACCGAGGCGAGAATTATCAGGTCCGAGGAAATTGAGCCCAAGACCCGCCGAGGCGGGAATTGAACCCTGGTCCCGGGCCAGATCTCTGCATCAGGGTCTGCCGCTCTAACCATTGAGCCACACTTCGCCACACTTCTCCAGGTCTAAAGAACATTGCACATGCCGCGACCCTCAAACCACTGACTAATTGGATAAGATTCTGGACTAGCAAATCCTCAATCCCGCTTAAACAAGTATTCGCAGTTTTAAAAACCTTAGATAAGTACAGTTCAATAACATGGTTCAAACACATCAAGATCCGGATGTATAAACTGCGTTTACACATAGCCTGGGATAATCAAGAGCAGATTACCAAGGAGATGTCGGCTATTTAAAAAAAAAAAGACGCTGGATGCATGTACAAGAATGATGGCTGTTTCAGCCAGTATCTGATGCTTTCCAGATTTTAAGAGTGAGCTGGAATTTGAACCGTTTCTGCACCGCATAGAACCTCACCAAACGAGATCTACTTTTTAAAAGAAATTCAGATACTGAAGTTTACCTGTGAACACATTTAGGGGCATATTCTCAAGGGCCCATCGCCGCTTTAGCGGCACTTTTTTGCCACTAAAGCGGCGATATTTTTATCACCCTATTAGCAAGCTGTCGCTAACAGCCGTTAGCGACAGCTTACTGGCGATAGCTGACGTTTTTTTTATTGCCTTGCATGCCAGCGATATTTATCGCTAATGACATGCAAGGTAGGCATTCTGTCTCTAAACTTCACAAAAACGCCCGCTAACCGCACTTCGCCCTATTAGCAAGGATGGCCCGGACCCGCGAAGCGATAAAAAAAGTGTCGCTAAGGCCTGTTAGCTGCAGGAATTTAAGACCAGAAAAAAGCAGGTCTTAAAAATGTGGATAAGACTTGGGCCCACACCTATGCATGTTTTTGGTGCTGGACTGCGCTGCAAGCAATGTTGCAGCGCTGCCCTGCGCCAAAAATATAGGGGCAGATTTACAATCCCCTAGCAACATCTTATCTGAAAGAGACACGTTAGTGATAGATTCCTTACCTTAGAATATCCCCAGGCATCAGACTGGATCCGGAAAGTTTTCGTCAGCAGTACCCCTGCGCGTCGGTAGGCGTCGTCGTGCGGCTCCGCGTACGTCGCTGGCGTCGTGGCCGCCGAGATGACGTCGTTGGAGCTACTTAGACGTGCCCACGCGCGCTGTCAGTTCTTTCTTTTTCCGCGCCAGCAAGCGCAGATCCGAGAGAGAGCGGTACTCCTAGTTAATATTTTAACTTGGTTTCTGAGAACTTGTTTCTCTTGTTTTGTCAAGTACTCGACTCCTGGTGCAGTAGGGATGCCCGGGTTTAAGTCCTGTAGGGACTGCCGTCGGAACATGTCGGTGGCGGACCCGCATAACGTGTGTCTCTTCTGCTTGGGGCACACCCATGACCCCGAGGCGTGCCCAGATTGTCGGGCCATGGCGCCGAAGGCTTTGCGGGAGCGTTCCCGAAAGTTGTTGGAGGCCCGGCAATCGGTTCCGCGCCGCTCGAGGTCCCGCTCCCGTGGGAGGTTCAGGGACAGGTCGCGGGGCCGACACCATCGTTCGTCGGAATCGGGGGCAGGTAAGTCACGGCGCCATAAAAAGTCGAAGAAGCGACGTCGCTCTTCGTCTACCCCTCACCGGTCGTGGGGGCGGGTGGTCACTCCCCCGCGGCTCCGAGGGAGCCTCCGTTGTTGCCTGCGGCCTACCCACCTTTCCCGGGCCCGCACGTGACTCCGGAAGAAATACAGGTATTCCTGTCAGCCATGAGCCGTTTATTTGCCCCATCGGGTCCCTCCGGAGCGCCTTCGGGCCCCGTGGACCCATTGGGTGGTTCTGCCCCCGTGCCGCCACCTTTGGCCCCGGCTACGCCGGCAAGATACCCTGCGGAGCCGTCGGCTCCGGCCTCGGCGCCGCCGTCGGCTCCAGCCTCGGCGCCACCTCCAGCGTCGGGGCCGACGCCGAACACGACGCCGTGGCCTACGGGGCCGGACTACGTCGAGCCTGCACTGGTCTCTTATCCTCCGATTCCAATTTCAGGTGGGGAGTTTTTTCCCTTTCCCCGGGCACCTCGTCCTTACCAGCCTCTTAAACAGCCGGTGGACGAAGGGGAGTACTGGGAAGGGTCTGAGGACCCTCTCGCAGCTCAATGCGAGGATGAACCGCAGTGGGAGGGTGATATGGAAGGTCCTGGCGATCTGGATTTCTCTCCACACCCTGGTACACTGTCCCCTGCTTCCGTGGCTACAGAGGAGGTTGGGACTTTTTCTGTAGTGTTGCGTAGGGCGGCTGAGGCTCTTCACCTCGAGCTCCCATCTGTGCCTATCAGGACCAATCTCCTAACTGAGGTGCTGCAGCCAGCGACCTCCTCTGCGGAGCCGCTACTGCCCTTTAACGACGCGCTTACAGACATTCTGTTAAGCACCTGGACAAAGCCTAACACAGGGGTTCCTGTGGATAGAAGTGTGGCACGACGCCATCGCCCGGCCCCAGGCGACCCCAGTTTTCTCACGCAACACCCAACGCCTGAAAGTCTGGTTGTCCAAGCCTCTGCCTCTCCGAGCGCATTCCCTTCCGCGCCTCCGGACAAGGAATCTAAAAAACTGGAGCAGTTTGGGAAAAAGATTTTCACCTCTGCCAGTTCCGGGTTGCGGGCGGTGAATACTGCGTGCCTGTTGGGCCGCTATTCCCATTCTGTGTGGGACACCGTAGCACAGGTGCTGCCTCAGTGTCCAGTGGAAGCTCGGGCGGTGCTCTCCCAAGCCATTACCGAGGGGAGAGATGCTCCTAAATTCACTATCCGTTGTGGACTTGACACAGCCGACTCCCTCGGCAGGGCACTTTCCACAACAGTGGCGCTACGCCGTTACGCTTGGCTCAGAACTACTGGCTTCTCCGGGGATGTCCAGAACACTTTGTTGGACATGCCTTTTGATGGCACACGCCTCTTTGGTGACAAGGCGGATAGCACTTTGGAGCACTTTAAAGACTCCCGGGCTACGGCCCAATCTTTGGGTCTTGCCACCACGCGCGCTCCCGTAGGGTCTGTTTTTTACTCCTTTCGAGGTCTGGGTCGAGGCGCCCAAATGCGTTCCTTTCAGAGCCGCAAGCCTGCGCAGCCGCAGTCTCAGCGCAGCCGAGGTCGGGTGGCCCGCCGAGGTGGGTCACGGGGCCAGCAGGCGGGTCAGTCCACCACCGCCCCTGCCACCACTGCCTCAAAACCTTCCTAGTCCGGTGTTTCAGGCCCACCAGACGCCAGTAGGCGGCAGGATTCGCCATCACCTCCCCCACTGGCGTACCATCACTTCGGACAGGTGGGTTCTGCAGATAGTCTAACGGGGCTACTCCCTCCCCTTCCAGTCTACCCCTCCAGCCATGCCGCCTCAGTACCACCGCATGTCGGGGGATCACTTGGCACTTCTCCAGCAGGAAGCTGCGGCCCTCTTGGCCAAGGGGGCCATCGAACACGTTCCGACGCCAGAAGTAGGTCGTGGCTGTTACTCCCACTACTTCCTGGTTCCAAAGAAGGACAAAGGTCTGCGTCCTATCTTAGACCTTCGGAACGTTAATCGCTTCCTCCGGAAGGAGAAGTTCAAAATGCTCATGCTTGCTCAGGTCTTGTCTGCCCTAGACCCGCAAGATTGGATGGTAGCGTTGGACTTGCAGGATGCTTATTTTCATATCCCATCCTGCCGGCCCACCGGCGTTACCTACGGTTCACGGTAGGCCACAAGCACTTTCAGTTCACCGTGCTCCCTTTCGGCCTTACCAGCGCCCCTCCGGTGTTCACAAAAGTGATGGCGGTGGTCGCAACTCATCTGCGCAGATCAGGGGTTTCAGTCTTCCCTTATCTCGATGACTGGCTGTTGAAGGCGGGCTCGCCCCAGGCAGTCGTCTCCCACCTCCAGACTACGGCCGACCTCCTGCATTCGCTGGGGTTTTCCATCAACGTGCCGAAGTCGCATCTGATTCCCTCTCAGAAGCTCCTCTTCATCGGAGCGGTTCTGGACACGGCGCACTTTCAGGTTTATCCTCCCGAACAGCGAGTCCGGGACATTCGGGCTATGATTCCGATCTTTCAGCCCTGGTCCTGGGTTTCGGTCAGGAAGACCCTGAGGCTTCTGGGCCTCATGGCCTCCTGCATCCTGCTCATCAATCATGCCAGATGGCATATGCGGGCTCTGCAGTGGGACCTGAAGTTCCAGTGGACGCAGCATCAGGGAAACCTGTCCGACTACGTCCAGATCTCGGAGGGCACTGCACAGGACTTGCAGTGGTGGCTCATGGACCAGCGTTGGGTCAGCGGCAAATCCCTCTCCCTTCACCAACCGGAGCACACAGTAGTGACAGATGCGTCCCTCCAGGGATGGGGCGGCCACATGGGAGAGGCGGAGATCAGAGGCCTCTGGTCTCCGGCGGAGTCCAAGCTCCATATCAACCTTTTGGAGCTCAGGGCGATCCTACTTGCACTGAAAGCATTCCTTCCCTCTGTCAAGGGGAGAGTAGTGCAAGTGTTCACAGACAACACCACCGCCATGTGGTACTGCAACAAGCAAGGCGGGGTGGAGTCGTGGACCCTATGTCAGGAGGCTCTGCGTCTCTGTTCGTGGCTGGAACGTCAAGGCATTTCCTTGGTGGTTCAACACCTGGCAGGTTCCCTAAACGCCAGGGCGGACGAACTCAGCCGCAGGTGCAAGTTGGATTACGAATGGCGTCTTCACTCGGAGGTGGCACAAGGTCTCTTTCAACAGTGGGGAGAACCTTGGTTAGATCTATTCGCCACCGAGGAGAACGCGCAATGTCAGCAGTTCTGCGCGTTGGAGTTTCCAAGGCGGCACTCGCTCGGCGACGCTTTTCGTCTGTTGTACGCCTTTCCGCCTATACCACTTCTGCCCAGAGTGCTGAAGAAGATCAGGTGCGACCGGGCCCAAGTTATTCTTGTGGCACCGGACTGGGCTCGAAGAGTTTGGTATCTTGAGCTACTCAGTATGAGCGTGGATCCCCCGATCCAGCTGCCTCTTCGGGAGGATCTTCTGTCGCAGCAACAGGGGACGGTCCTCCACCCGAACCTGTCCAGCCTCCACCTCCTTGCGTGGAGATTGAGCGGCAACAGCTGATTCCATTTGACTTGCCTCCTGAAGTCTATAATGTTATTCTGGCAGCCAGGCGTCCCTCAACTAAAACTGTATACGCCTGCCGGCATGGTGCACAGCGAAAGCTGTAGACCCCCTTTCTGCCCCTCTTTCTGAGGTCCTCTTGTTCCTTCTCTCTTTGGCCCAGCAGGGCTCTGCTCTGGGAACTATCAAGGGCTACCTTTCTGCTCTTTCAGCCTTTCTTAGGCTGCCTGATCAGCCCTCTCTTTTCAAGTCCCCTGTTGTCAATAGATTTCTCAAAGGCATTACTCACCTTTTCCCTCCTATTCCTTTTGTGATGCCTCAGTGGGACTTAAACCTGGTTCTCACATACTTAATGTGCGCTCCCTTTGAGCCTCTTCATAACTGTCCTTTGTGGTTATTGATTTTGAAAACTGTCTTCCTAGTGGCCATCACCTCCGCTAGGCGTGTGAGTGAGCTCCAGGCTCTTTTGTGTAAACCTCCTTTCATGGCGATTCATCCGGACAAGGTTGTGCTTCGGCCACGTTCCTCCTTTCTGCCAAAAGAAGTCTCTGCCTTTCATCTCGGGCAAACTGTCACTCTGCCTACTTTCTTTCCGCCTCCGCACCCTTCCAGGGAGGAAGAGAGGCTCCACCATCTGGACCCAAAACGTGCGCTTTCATTCTATTTCAACCGCACACAACAGTTCTGGGTGGATGATCAGCTCTTTGTTGGCTACGTGGGTGCCAAGAAAGGCCGTGCTGTGCACAAGCGAACTATCTCCGATGGGTTATCTTGTGTATTAAAGCCTGTTACTCTCTGGCTAAAAAGGATGCTCCGGTAGGGCTGCGCACCCTTCTACCAGGGCGACAGCTGCTACTACAGCATTGGGACGCAGTGTCCCCCTGCAAGATATCTGTCAGGCAGCTACCTGGGCCTCGCTGCATACTTTCACTAAGCACTATTGCCTTGACAGTCAAGTCCAGAGAGACGGCTTCTTTGGCCGGTCGGTTCTCCGTGCCATTCTGGTGTGATTTCACTTCGCAGACCCACCACCGGGGATGGTATTGCTTGGGTATGTATTCTAAGGTAAGGAATCTATCACTAACGTGTCTGTTTCAGATGCACAAGTTACTTACTTGTGTAACAATATATCTGTAAGAGACATTAGTTAGTGATAGATTCCTTACCGCCCGCCCATCCTCCCCGTTCTGCGAACTGTTCTCTAGGGTACAGGTCATCCCTTTCAGAGCCCTAGTTCTATTGCACCAGTAGTCGGTCTCTGGCATGGCTCTGCGTTCCTGGCGCGGAAAAGTCGTGTACAGAACTGACGTCAGCGTGCGTGGGCGCGTCTAACTAGCTCCGACAACGTCATCTCGGCGGCCACGACGCCAGCGACGTACGCGGAGCCGCACGACGACGCCTACCGACGCACAGGGGTACTGCTGACGAAAACTTTCCGGATCCAGTCTGACGCCTGGGGATATTCTAAGGTAAGGAATCTATCACTAACTAATGTCTCTTACAGATATATCGTTACACAAGTAAGTAACTTGTGCTACGACACCGTTGCGCCACTTATGTGACGCAGCGGCGTCGTAAACAATGCGCCACAATGCGACAGATTTACAACGTGACGCATCTAGTGAGATGCGTCACGTTGTAAAGCCCTGCGCAACATTATACCTGCGTCAGGTATAATGTATGCAGGGTGGGCGTTCCGTTGCAAGGAAGCCCCGTAAAAGTGACGCAGTGAAATCTACAAGATTTAACTGAGTCACTTTTACGTCCCCGCTGCGTCAAAACCTCACGCCTGCTTGTAGCAGGCGTAAGGAGTGACGCAGCATTGCAAGTATAGGATGCCCCTGAGCAGTGCTGGAGTAGCGTTGTGCTTGCGACACCACTCCAGCACTGCGTCACCTATACGCTGACAGATGCGTCACGCATCTGTCTCTCCTTGCGCCACGGTGCGCTGCATTGAAAATGCAGTGCATCCATGGTGGCGCAAGGGGTTCCTAACGTCGCGCAAAATAACTGGCGCATCCCCGCTGATCTACAGGGATGGGTCAGGTATTGTAAATCTGCCCCATAGTGCAGGAATGCGCACCATCACTAAGATAGTGCGCATTCCTGTGCCCCAGTCATGAAAAGTGTTTATACGCTGCGACAAGACAGCGTTGCAACACTTCTCATCACGCCCTCCTTGCAACAGCATGGATGCGCTGTACTCACTGGACAGCGCTCCATGAGGCAAGTAACGACAGATACGTATCTGTCTGCGCTAAAGTCATGCATTGCTGCAGTCGTGTCACAACCATGACGCAACTCCAGCAATGCATGGGGCCAGCCCATCCCTGTGGCACAGCATCACCCTCATGCCTGCCATCAGGCAGGCGGAAGGTACTGACGCAGTGCCCTTCAGATGGGGTGCCCGAATGTCTGCGATGTTGGAGATCCATCGGTGGTGGTTGCGCGCTGTGGTGTCATCGTTTGGAAGCATTGGTGGAGTGTTGGTGCGGAAGGAGGCGACGAGACTTTCTGCGGTGGCCTGGATCCAGCTGCGACGGGGTGCGATGCTGGCGCTGGCGTCCGGTGGGCAAGGTGAAGACTTCATTCATCCAATGATGGTAGTGCAGGAGAGTCCGGTGTTGTGGCTGTAGTTGAAGTACCCGCTGGCAGACGTGACGTGCCCGACCGTGTGTCCTGCTATGTGGCCTGTTGAGGTGACTTGCTGCTTGCGTCTGATGTCGGTGACCTTCCCCAAGAGGGGGTGGTGCTCTGGTCACTGGGGTCGTCCAGGTGGAACTTGAGTACACCGAGTTGGATGTCGTTGGTGGATGGGAGACCCTGGGGTGCAATGAGGTCTACAATGGCATTGGAGAATGGGGGGCCATGGCCCAGGGGGCCTGCACATGAGGGTGCCGCAGTGGATGTTCTTGGGCTTGGTCCGGATCTGGGAGTTGACGTGGTCCATGGTCACCCTTGGCACATTAGAGTGCGTTGTCAGTCGGAGTGTGCCTCTGTAGGTGACGGCAATGCCTCCTCCTTGATGGTCGGGGTGCTCCTTGCGGGTGATACTGCAGACGTCAGTGATGGTGAAGGCGATGTCCGGCATGGAGCAGAGGTTGGTCCTGGCAGGCGAGGTGGCGTCCAGGGTTGATGGCGAGGAGTGTGCTGGCGTTGTAGCGGTGGAGTGTCTAAGAGGAATGCTCCTTGGTGCTGAGCGCGGTCCAGGGGCAGACGGACGCAAACGGCGTAGCCTATGGGTTGCCTTTGGCACGGGAGACGACCATTACAACGCAGGCAGTACATCGTTAACAACGCAAGTCCGACAACACGGGTGCCTTAATATCGCATTTGATCACAACGCATTGTGAGGTCAGTAATGGGGTAAATTAAAGTTTCTCATGTGTGTATGGGTTGTGGGGTAAAATTTGAAAATGCACGTTTTTTTGGCGGTAAAATATGAAAAATGGGTGAATTATGGGGTAAAATATGAAAAATGGGGTGTGCATTTGTCTCAAATGTGATTTTTGTGTGTGTTTTGGGGACTCAAAAAAGGAATTCCAGGGTTCACGGCTGGGTTTGTGGTGCATAGGTCAGTTTTGGGTTGCACTCACTGAAGTGGGAACAGTGACCTTTATGTCTCCCCTATGCAACACCCACTCTACTGTTGCAATGTGCCTAGTATTAGTATGCATTGGAATGGAATGCGTGGTGATTGCATGCGTCGCAACTCTTCCAACATAGCGGTAGAGCCGCCACTGGGGTTGCGTCATCTACATGTGATAGGCATGAGCAACTCCCCCCCTCGGCCCTCCTGTGCTACGCGTCCCACCTTCTCCTTACCTTTACATTTACCCTGTGGCGCTGTCCACTGCACTCTCTCCAAATCTGTGACTCAGCCAGCAGGAGCCTGAGCCAGGTGTGCTTTCACTGGGCTGGGTACAGCAGTCACCGCGTTGTCCGCTGGTGGACCACCCGATGCAGTTGATGCAGCAGGGCTCCCTTAGGCGTGTAGTTGCAGCGCTCAGACCACACAAGTGCGGCGTAGCACAGGGGCCTCACCCTCCAGAGCATCCAGCCAGCACAACATCATCCGTCCTGTGATGCAGGGAGACGGCACCCACCATTGGTAATCCCCTCCGTGCACCCCGGTGTAGTGGTGGATTGTAGTATTCGATGCGGACCCCACTACGTTGGTGCGCATGAACGCCTCTACCATTAACTGCTCCAAGGTGAACAAGGCGGACTTCTCACACAGGTCAGCAACATGTCTCCATGCGACCTGCCAGACTTCACCACCAGGTACGGGTGATCGTCGCACATCAATGTCTCCAGCCACGGCTCATCGACTCCACGGCTCCTCCACATCCCACTCCAGGCTCCAGACGCAGTTCCAGCAAGGCATCCAGGCACCATACGCAGGTCCAGCGAGGCATCCAGGCACCAGACGTAGGTCCAGCAAGGCATCCAGGCACCAGACGCAGGTCCAGCGAGGCATCCAGGCACCAGACGCAGGTCCAGCAAGGCATCCAGGCACCAGACGCAGGTCCAGCGAGGCATCCAGGCACCAGACGCAGGTCCAGCAAGGCATCCAGGCACCAGACGCAGGTCCAGCGAGGCATCCAGGCACCAGACGCAGGTCCAGCAAGGCATCCAGGTACCATACGCAGGTCCAGCGAGGCATCCAGGCACCAGACGCAGGTCCAGCGAGGCATCCAGGCACCAGACGCAGGTCCAGCGAGGCATCCAGGCACCAGACGCAGGTCCAGCGAGGCATCCAGGCACCTGACGCAGGTCCAGCGAGGCATCCAGGCGGTCATTCTGGTCATCCTGGATGTTGGGTGGCATGAGGGGGTTGTTGATGTGTGCTGCACTTGGCCCTGGAAGCTGCATTAAACTTTTTTTTGGTGCATCTTTTGTATGGGAGGTGGACTGATTGGCTATTTTTTCTAAGTTCACATTAGCTGCTTAGCGTGCGCTTTTTTTATCGCTGATTGGCTTCATCGCTAGATTCGGCCCTCTATCGCCTGTTTCCCTATCGCCATCGCTCTGCGGTTAGCGGCAGTTTTCGCTGCAGATCCCTGAAGCTATCGCCTGTTAGCAACATGTTGGTAAAACGTCGCTAACATGGCGATAACTATCAGGGATCAATGGCGATAAAAAAAATGCTGCTAACCTGGGTTGGCGATAATTATCGCCTCTTCTTGCTAATATGCCCCTTAGTATCGGGGGGGAGTGGGCTAGTTCACTCACTTGCCCTGTATGTAAATTAAGTCCTGAGTCTGAAGAGCATTTTTTGTTCTTTTGCCCCTTTTATCAATTCTTGAGGAAAATCTGGATAATTCTTATTTACTATTTACTAAGATGCTTTACAGTTGCCACTTGTGTTCTAAGAACTGAAAATATTGAGTGGGTTGTGTTTTCTGTATCAATATATATTTATTGTATGCCTGTTGAATAATATGTAGATTTCTTAAAGCATATTAGTATTTCCGTATAACAGATGGAATAAGTATATGCATTTATATCATCATGATTTTATTTGACATTGATAATGATTGGTGGAATGAGGCTCTCTATTTTAAAGTATGTTTTATTGTATTTATGATTTAATGTATGTTTTATGGGGGGTATTCACCCAACGTAAATACATAAATAAAATATACAAGAGTAACAAGATGCACGGAAAAACTCAGAAACACAACATGATGGAAATAGCTAGCACTCGAGGAATGCAAGATTAAGTAAAACACATGGGGCCATATTATCAAGAACGGTGCAAACATTATCGCCGCTTTAGCGGCAGGAAACTGCCGCTAAAGCGGCGATAAGGGGCTTGATAATATGCCCTAGAGAATTCCAATAGAAGCCCAGGTTCTAGTGTCAAGAACATCAAACCCGGGCTTCTATTGGAATTCTCTAGGGCATATTATCAAGCCCCTTATCGCCGCTTTTGCGGCAGTTTCCTGCCGCTAAAGCGGCGATAATGTTTGCGCCGTTCTTGATAATATGGCCCTTGAAATGAAAGAGGAACTAAATCGCTGACATGCATTATCTTAATGTTGTTAACTCTCATTGTTCGGAATTCAATCCGTATTTTTGGAGCTAATGTTGAAGGCATGAAGATAGGGCCCATTTCCAGACCCCCAGAATAACGCAACCATAAACATCAAACATGCTGTAGCATGCAGTGGCGGTGCGTCCATTAGGGCGCTGGGGCGTTGCCCCACAAGCCGCCCACGCCCGCAGCTCCCTCGGCGTCTGTGAACTTAAGTAAACTGACTCAGTTTACTTAAGTTCAGGGACGCCGAGGGAGAACTGACAATCATGTCAGTCAGCATGACGTCGGACTGCCCACCCCCTTCAGAGTCTGAAGGGGGTGGGCAGTCCGGCGTCATGTTGACTGACATGCAAGATGCATTGTCAGACCAGGGGCAGGCAGCACCACAAGTGCGCATGACTGGTGAAGGTCGGTGAATTTTTCCGCCGTGCCCAGTCATGCGCACTAGTGTCTGCTCTGGCTGGCGCATGCCCATTAGGAGAGCGAGGGATGATCAAAGGCTCAACCCTCGGTCTTCTAATGGGCAGGCGGGCGGCGAGTAACCCTGCTCTAAGCCAATCCTGGTGCTGCTGGAGCAGCGCCAGTATTGGCTGAGGGGTTGCCACTCCAGTGAAGGCGCCAAGGGCCCAGGAGAGGCGGCGCGGACCGGCAGTCAGGTAAGTTTTCTTTTTTTCTTTTTTATTTTAATTCCCCGGCCCCCACCCCCGCGCGAATCAGTTCACACTACTGTTGACTAAGTGTGTGGTCAACATGTTTCAGCCCACAATTCAGCCGGGATGCAGGGATACCGCACTAGGTTCTCAGTCAGGTTCCTTCTCGATACCAAATTCGGTCATCGGATGTGACCCTTCCCGAGTCCCGATCGGCTGCCCAATTTCACACATAGTGTTTTTTTGTGTCCGTAAGTACGGAGACATTTAGTCCACACACCTTAGCGCGTGTGTAGGTACCATTTTACTCTTTTCACGTGGCACTACTCACTTTGCCACTCACTTTTTCACCACACGGTCCTGAAGAAAGCCCCTCGTACTTCCCATTGTGGGCTGAAACATGTTGACCACACACTTAGTCAACTAGGGATAACAATTCTAGTTGCACCACACTTATTTTTAACCATATCCTGAGCCGCCACTAATAAAAGTTTACAGGCAAGGATTCTCAGAGATATTTTTAATTTACATCACATCTCACATATACACCAACCAGCTCCGCTGTAATCAGGCGTTGTAGCACAACCGGGCGGCATTCGGCCACCCGGTTGGGACCCCAATGATGAAGCATGACACCAACCAGGTTGGTGTGTGAGGGGTCTTTTAAACAAACCTAGTGGGTCCATGTACTAACGTAACCAGTGATTGTACCACATCCACACTGAGGGTTCGTCCTTTTTGTTTCAGAACTCATTTATCTTAAACAGCTAACACCCAGTGACAAAGCCAATCATACTGACAGGCTTTAGGCGTATGTCAGTTGCTGTGCCATTTATCTGGATAAAATTACATCTCAGAGAGAAACCAAAATACCGGTCTGATGGCACACTATGGGAATCACAGAAATGTATTTGGCATGTTCCTTTATAGGGAGCACCCACTATTTTCCTCTCACTTAAAGACCTGTCTGCACATATTTCTATATGACTGGTTACAGCCAGCAGCTGTGGGTGCTTCCTGAAGTCTGGTTAGAGCATATTTTTCCAAAGTTAATGCTGCATGCAGTGTAAGACACTGGGCAAGCATACATTTTAAAGGGCTAAAGTTGTCATGCAGAACAATTTACATATTACAGTGACTGTTGAACAAATTAATGCAAGAAGATACGGGGCAGTTTTTAATGTGTTTAATATTTCAAGACTATACGATCCCACTGCTTAAAAAGCCTTGCTATATCGCTGCATTCATTTGCTTTAAAATGCACCATTTGCCAATCTTTTTAAATTTCTTTCTCAGGAGAGGGACTCTCCCTAGACCCCAGGTTTGTCCATTGAACTTGTTCACATCACTAACTAGTGTTTTCTATTGGAAAGGGTAGAGCCAAAGCAGTCTTGCTTAGTACCCTAACCCTCTTCAGAAGTCAGACTTGCTTGGCAACCCAAAAATTCTCTGAAATAATGTATGAGTTTTCTTTAATGAATGCCTACAAGAACTGAATTTTTAGTCCATTTATCACAGAAATAGTGCTGAAAATCGCACCAAAAAGATGCCAATTTTTTTTTAATTCTTCACGGGGGGAGAACCCGAGCCCGAGCCCCCCTTATTGCCTTCGGGCTCGCTCGCTGCGCTCGCTCGCATACGTTGATTCCTTCTGCATACGCCTCACCAGGTTCAAATTCCACCAGCCGCCACTGGTAGCACGTAACTATCTTTCACATCCAAACAGGTCCAGAGGGGGTATAAAATATTCTAGAAACATTGCGCCGATCAATCTAAATCAAAAATGACTTAACAAGCAACAAGTTGCCATATTCTAGGCACGCATAGTATTTCATGTTTTTTTTACATTCTTCTGGTATTCCACAAATCACGACATAATAAGCACATATTTCTCCCTTTGCGCTTGACTCAGATATTTGCATCACCTTCGCAAGGGAACAAAAGCCCAGCTCGTCTTTTGGATCAACTTCACCGAGGAACAAATACAGCAGCTCCATTTCTAATGGGGCCAGCAACCTACAGACAGGCCTGGGGTGTTACAGTGGGGAAAGTCGGCGTGACCTGGCATCTCAGCGGAGTATCCATAATACAAGCTTAGCGTTATAACACTTACCATGACAAGGGCCAGGAGCCGACTCTCACGTAAAGCGCTCGCATCTATTCCTACCCTGTGACGAATGAGAAAGGGTGGGATCTATACCTGTGAATGACGGGCATCTGGCATCACGTAGGGATGCAGCCTGCAATGCCTGAAACGGTGACGCCGGCAGCGTCACTGGCCTACAGTGGATACCACCATAGGCTACCATGGCACAGAAGGGCTTTAGAAACGTAAGCCCTACGCTGTGCATCACATTGCAGAAAGTTGGTTTATTGCCTGGCTTCCGGCTCATTGTTCAGAGCGAGGTGGGGCATGCAGCCTGGGAGAGGCAGCACAGACTTAAATACATTGATTTGCTTAGAGATACAATTGTATCTCTAAATAAATAAATCTATTTAATACTTTCTGCAGTAAACATGTCGAAATTTTTGAGAAGCGCAACCCAGAGCCCTAATGGAGAAACCTCTTGAGTCCTTTACCCCCAATTTAGGGGTTTCCGGTAAAAATATTTTCCATTTCCAGCACTGCCTGGGGTTAGGAAAACCCTCTCACAGTCTCCTTTACGTCCCCCGCAACACCATCCGCATAACCTCCCTCCTAGACAGTTGACTCTCAGTATGAGTGACTGCTCACCCGCCTTCTGAGGGAAGGTGCAAGCTGTGAGGCCTTATCAGGCACAGTGCAGCAAGGCTGGGCTACCAAACAGGAAGTACTAGTGTATAGCACTTCCTACTTCATCTGCAGCGGAGCGTGAGATACACAGGAAGCAGGCCTGAGGCATGAGTTACCACAGCAAGACATCTCATGCTCTTCCGTCCAACTGGCGGATGCTGGGGGGGAGGGGTGATTATTTGCACTTGTTGTCCCCTTAGGAGGCGGGACAGATGGATCACCTTGAAGTGAGTAACGGAAACTATAACCGGGCCGTCAACAAATCAGCCATGTCACACGAATCCGCATTTTTCACACAGACCTGGGCTTAAGGAAGGGATCACACACTGGCACTTAATATGGGTTACAGGTTTGGGGTGCGGTAATACCAGGGGGCCTTAAACCTGAACCAAAATCATTTACCCCCAGTATGGAGAATAATCACACGAACCCAGAATACAAGGTCCTTTTCTGGTGGTTTTTCTCAGATTTCGGGGGGAAATAGACTGATATTTCTGGCCTGCTTAGCGCAGACTGAAAATGTCATGTGGCGGGCTGGGGGACATCGGAGAGAGGTGTGGGTCAGGGGTTGGTAAGTATGGTATGGTGAGTGCGGGGCAGTTCATTGCCTGGTCCCTCCATGTTGTGTCTTCTGCAAGTGGAACATACATGCCAACAGACTGGTCCAGGCAGGAGACTCCCAATATTTTAATCCAAAAATGTCTTTATTATAGCCGTCTCCTGCCTTAAATTACCTACACCTCAAACATGAGTCACTGGGGAAGATAGAGTCTTAATGTTGCAGTCATGTTGAATTTGCTGTCGATGATCCTGAGGTTCTTGGCATGAGTGATTCGGTGGGTGTCGGCCCTAGCTCTGTTGACCAGCAGGTGGAATGCCATGGTGATGTGCTCTTCCTAAGGATCACAATTTCGGTCTTGTTGGTGTTCAGCTTTAGACAGTTGGTCTTCACCCAGTGGGTGATTTCAGTCATGCAGGCATTGAACTTGATCCAGGTACCTGGCGTCTTGTCCATGAGGGAGAGACTGAGGTGCATGCCCTCAGCCGATGGCAATTTGTGCATCTGCCGGCAGGGGAGGAGTGTTGCCTGCTTGCCGGGAGCATAAACTACTCCCCCCATGCAGATGGTGAGGCAGATAGGGTCCCTGTTTGCCCTGGTCCAAAGCCTCTAGCTGGGGCTCTGAATGTGGCCAGGGGCATACTTGCATGCAGCGGTTTCTGCTCAGTGGGGTTTGGTGAAAAATGGGACTGGTAAAGCCTGGCCCTGATTGCAGGGAGTGTTGAATGTCCACCCATGGTGCTGCATTTGTCTAGGCTGTGCGCCTCTCCACAGCCTCTGTCTCTGTCCCAGTAGCAGATGGGCATGCAGTGAAACCAGGGCCAGTGTCTCCTAACCTGGAATTACCAAGTCTAGTATTTGCAAATCGGATAATTCTGGACCCACAGACACCGGGCTAGTTGGAGTGGCCCTTGGCGATATCTTTGACCCAGGGTTAACGCTCAGGGTGGGAGAGATACCACTAATTGTCATGAGGGCTACAGTGAACATGAGAAGTGCTGTTGTAAGGCACTGTCTGTGCCAGGGATTTGGTCGGATGTCATATAAAGTCATGGAGAATTTTATCATCTTTAATAGCGGTAATTCCCTGTTGGGCACTATGACTCTAAGGGAATGCACTGCATTAGGTAGTAGTCATTGACGAAGTCTGTAAAAAAAAGCCATAGGCACCAAGTTGTGTTTATGGGCCACTGGGGCCCAGCCCTGAGAAATGTTCATGTTTCGGGGCTTCAGGGATGAATCATCTTTGAGCCCCCAGACCAGAAGTGTGACAGAATTCTGGACTACCAGTAATCACTGGATCAGATAATGGGGAAGACCCAAAAACAATGCATTACAGTAGTCCAATATGCCTATTTTTAGGGCTTGCACTAGGCATTTCCTGGAGGAAGAAGGCAAGTATAGCGTCCTCCCCAGACCAGGCACTCACCAAAGACTACGCCACACACTACACCACACCCAGAGCTTAGTATAGCACGTCTTTATTCTTTTGCGTGTAACCGCAAACTCCACATTCTAAACCTAAATCCACTTCACCACACTCTAAAACTTATGTCACAGTTCTACAGAGCCCACCAGGAGCCACAAGGGTTCTGTCATGGCAAACTCACACAACACTACAGCAAGTATGGCACAATCTTTCTAATAATACTCAAGAGACAGAAGCGGGTGGAAGTAAAGATATCTATATGGTGCTCAAAAGAAAGCAAGAGGCTAAAATTTACTCCAAGATTTCTTGCACATTGAGTCCAAGTGAGAAGAGGCCCTAAAGTGCCAGGCACCACTCACAAGTCCTGATTGAGGGACTACCAAAGAGGAGGACTTCTGTCATGTCGGCATTCAGAACCAAACTGTTGACTTTCATCCAGAGGCCCCTTGGTGCAGTGCTGTGCAGTTTATGTGTTTATAAAACTTTCAACTGCTGCTTGGTGGAGGGGGTTGGCACACGTGTGTGTGTGAGACGTGCTCTGCTGCCTCGTGTGCTGCTCCTATTCTTTATGTGTTAGGAAAGCTTGCACTGCTGTGGCGTCCATTTTCTGTGTGGGCAAGAGAAGCACTGCCTGATGTAGTGAGCCACCTGGGGCTCTCCCAGATAGACCTTCACTCAGTTATGCACAATGTACATTCTCTGGTCAGGCGCGGCCAGAGGCTATAAAATGAAGGGGGGTAGACCACAGTTGATCTTTACGCCCGTACACCACTCTAGTGTGCATGTGTGATATGTGGGCTTGGGAAGGATTGAGGGGCCTGTCTAGCAGGGCCCTGATCATACTGAGGGTACCCTGTAACACTGGTGATGAGAGTGTCTTCCCTCCTACGCTTCTTGACATCAGCTGTCTGCCGACGCTCCTCCTGCCTGCTCCCGAGCCGCTACAATCACGGCCTATGCGCCGCCCCGCCTCCGCATATCTGCTGCCGCCGCCTCCCACTCCGCAGCCTGCCTGAATACTGGTTTCCTGCTGCCGCCTACTTTCTGCTGTCAGTGAGGCACTCCAGCCCCAACTGACGCCCGTGTGTTCGGCTGCATCGTCTTGGCTGCCACTGCTCCTGTCGAGCGCGGCCTACCCATTTGCACGCTTTGCATGGAAACCCCGCCTACTGCCAAGTAAGCAGCACACCACTCCATGAGCCAATCCTGATCCCGCCTCCACATTTCCATTGTGGCCTCTACACGCGCACCCCGCGGTCGGCCCCTACGTTTCTCACCTTTCTCCTGCAGGCCTCTGCTGCATTCAATCAGGCTCCTGGCCCCTGCACGCCACGTGCTCGATGTGTTCAGCTCCCCCAAGGGTGTCTTCCCTCTCACCAAGGCCCTGGTGAACACCTGGTGATAACTTGCGGACCTAAAAGCAGAAGGATAAGGCAGCACAAAAACAAAAGGAAAAGGAAAGAGAAACAAATAAAAATAAATACGAGACAAAAGAAGAAAGAATAGCTAACCACACTTGACCTCTTTGGAAACCCCCAAATATGGGTGATGATGTGAATGCCGCACCTCCACGGGTGCCATCCCTGAGACAATTCCCTCAGCAACATGCACTTGTGGGATTACTACAGCCATTTAGCGAACTCGCCTACCCAGTGACAGCGTCTCCTCGCTGGAAACCTTAATAGGGCGCAGCCGCGACCCGTGCAGGTAAGAGCGGTGGGGCGATGGGGCCCGGTGGTGGGGATTTCGACGGACGATGAGGAGGGAAAATTAAATAAATAATTAATTTTCCCTCGTCATCGTCCAACGAAATCCCCCCCACCTGGCCCACCGCCCCATCGCTCTTACCTGCACGAGCTGCGGCTCGAAAACTATTTTGTTGTCACACGAGAGACTGGCGTTGCTGTTAAACGGTCCCTACTACTTCACTACGCAGGGGAAGACATTTACAAACTGTTCGAACACCTGCCTAACACCTGCCTCGCCACCGACTATGACGCTGCTGTCAGAGCGCTCAACACTCACTTCGACACCAATTAAGCGGTTTAAACTCTGCCAGGCCCGCCAATGCGAAGGAGACTCAATTGACGCATTCTATGAGCGTCTAAGTGAACTGACCGGCACCTGTACTGCTGATGACCAACTAAAGGAGATAAGGGCCCAAATAATCCAGAGGTGTCGGAACAAGACTCTGCGAGGCCTCATCCTACAGCAACCAAACATTAGTTTGGATGACATCCTGGTCCTAGCACGCTCTCATGACCTGCCCGCTGCGAGAGTCATTGAAATGGATATGGCCATCACATAGGCGCCAGAGAAGACCCCGCCTATCAAGACAGAACTGGCTTACGCAGTCTGCACGAAAAGTAAAGCTGACACCACCAAGACACGTGCACCCCCACCAACGAGGCCTCGCTGTGGTTACTGCGGCCGTGAGGAACATTCACTAAACGACTGCTCTGCACAAGGTCGCACGTGTTCCAACAGCAGAAAAAGTAACAACTTTGCGTCCGTTTGTAGAGGGGGAGCCCAAAGAAGAGACTCCAGAGAAGGGACACCACCGCCACAGGGTCATCAGTAAATGTCATGGGGATCCAGCAATACAACTGCCTCCGGCCCAAGCCAATGCTCACCCCGTCACATACCAAGATCTTCGCGTATGAAAGCCAATCACCACTGCTTCTACAAGGGCGCATGACCATGCAAGTGAAATCCAATGACCAGGAAGTCACGACGGTATGCAATGTATTAGATAAAGAACCTGACACGCCGGTAGGAAGTCACACCGCCGAAGACCTGGGCCTCGTGTCGTTCGCCTGAAACTTGACGGCACACCAGATAGACGATCTACTCGACCAATTTCCTGGACTTTTCAGTGGCCAAGCTACACATTTGTCGCTCCACCAAGACAGTGGCACTGCGCCACTGCCGTGTCCCCTTCCACCTCAGGCCACCAGTGGAGCAGGAACTCGACAAGCTCGAAAAACAAGGTATGATTGGAAAGGTATCAGGACTGATGCCCTGGGTGTCCCCAATGGCGATCTCCAAAAAGCTGAAACAGCCTAGAAAGATATGACTCTGTATCGACATTCGCCTCCTGAATTGCGCCATCAAGCGAGAATGCCACATAACGCCCACTATGAACGATATCAACAACTTCAACGGCTCAAGGTGGTTATCAAAACTCGACTTAAACGCCGGCTACCACCAACATTCACCACTCACCTGGGGCTACATCGGTACAAACGTCTAAACTTCGGTATATATCTTCAGCAGCCGAAGTATTCCAAAATGCAATACGGGAAATCTGTCAGGACTTCAAGGGGTCATGAACGTGAGTGATGATATCCTCATTCACTCAGCGACGGCCGCAGAACACCACAAACTCCTACAAGCCACCCTGAAACGCCTCTGGGAACATGGAGTCACGTTACACAAGGAGAAGTGCTTGTTTTTCCAACCATCCATTGAGTTTTTCAGCTATGTATTTACCCAAGATGGGGTGCAAGTTGATCCACAGAAGTCACAGGCCTTCAAGCAAGCCCCCACTCCAACGTCCGTGTCCGAGGTCTCCAGTTTCCTTGGAATGGGCACATACTGCAGCTGATTCATTCCAAATTTAGCAACCCTAGCTGATTCGCTAAGGACCTTGACTAAAGTGGATGCCAGCTGGACATGGGGCCAGAGAGAAGACGACGCATTCTAAACGATCAAGGATTCTCTCCTGAACAACAACACTATGGCCTATTTCAATCTGGAAAAGAAAACACAGCAAATGATGGAAAAGCTGCTGTACCATAAAAACTCGGTAGACTTACCTTCATGATTTTTTGTTTTTTTTCGAAGGAAGTTGCCTTTGCGACTCCCATGTTAAATGGCCACTTTTTGGGGCGCACTTGTAATGTTGAATCCCTCTGACCAGTGCACAACAAATTAAATGTTCTGAGAACTTTGAACACCATTTCCCTCAGGTCTTGTTCAAATTAGTCTGGGGCAAAGGAATTATGTCATCAAAACTGCCTCCCTGGGTGTTCGATGCAGGAAGGGGCTTAAGCCTGTGACCTCTTGATGTCCGGTGTGTGACAGAGTAATTCACCCACTTCCATATTTGTCTTTGCATTCGGGTATCTGCTAATGGGAAAAACAAAAAATACCAGAATTTCATTCATTTATAAAGGTTTGTAAAGTTCGGACTAGGCTGAGGGAAACAGGCAGCAAAGTACTGCACAGAGAGCACAGCACAGGAAGCTGAACAAGATATTCTCCGTGCAGGGAAAGCGAGGGGTCTTATTGAAGCAAAATCAAACAATTGAAGCGGTGACCAGCACAAAATCCACAAAAATGGGAAAGTGGGATTAAAAACAAATATAAGCGGAATAAGAACACTGAAATGTCGAGAGCTCCATTGGAGACAATGGAGTGCTCTGGGCTTATAATGGCCGGTAGAAGCCTGGAGCTCCAACATTCCAATGTTTGTCCTCCTGATTCTCCCTTTTTAATTTAGAACAAGCTCAGTGGGTGGAATGTTCGAATAGCCTTATAGCCTTTCTGCTTCAGGCTACACTGGTTGTTAAAGGACCTCTACTTAATTATAGGCCCTTGCCTATGGCTCGGGTCTTTAACTCGGATTCTGGACCTTTAATAACCGGTATAGCTCTTGTCAGCAGGCGATAAGGCTATTATAAACGTGAAAGAATTCTACAGGTATTCTCAAAGCAGTGGACACTGAAGGGACAGGAGGTGTGGAACCTCAAGGATCTGAAGGTGGTCTTTCAGCAAGTACTGGTGCTGGCCTCAGCTTCACTGGTTCTAGTGGTATGGAATTCCATATTTTAGGAGTGTTACCTGAGAAACTTGTCTTGTGAAGTCTTTTTTTCCTTGAACTCGGGAACTGTAGGCCCGAGGTTTCTTTTATTCTGAAGTTTCTGTGCCCACTTTATGGTTTTTGTTTTGGTGAGGAATGCAGGAGAATTGAATAGATGGGAGGTTTGAACGTCAGCCAAGCTGTTTTAAAGGGACATCTTGGTTCAGAGAGTAACCATTTAAGGGAATCGAGGATCCTCAAAGGTAAGGGTATCGATAAGTAAATGTGCTGCAGCGCGTGGAACTGCTTGCAGGGGTCCTGTCAGTTTTTGGGGAAGGTTTGTTAGGAGACAATTTGGATAAAGACACAAAGAGCTCCAGGGGATGGGCTCTGTTTTAAGGCCATCATTGGCTTTGAAAGGCTTGCGGTATCGGAGAAGTCTTAGGGACAGATTGTCGTTTGCCACATCCAGGAAAGCGTCCGATGTCCCCTAGTGCTTAATTTGTAAAAAGAATAAGTGCCGGAACCCTCATCAGGGGGCCACTGCTGCTGGACCACTCATTGCCCCTACCAGCACTGCCAATGACAGTAGGAACACAACTACTAACCATCACAGCCTACAAGTCTGACAATTCAGACTATTCCAGGCCCCCAACGCTATAAGAATGGCTCGTGTGGCAGGCTTTAGTCATTTTAATGTACATTGAATTAATAAACAACTGTTGTTGGACTCCTCTCTAAATTAGACAAACAGGGCCACCATGTGGAAGACTGACATAAGTGCCGGTGCAGACAATTAAGTGCCAGTGCCGAGCACCGGAAACCGCCGACTCAAATTAAGCACTGATGTCCCCTAATTTAGTGTATCGACATTAACGACCTCTAAATAAGGAACAAGGGGCGTGGAGCGCTTTTAGCGGATGTCTTGCATCCACCAAACTCTAGATAACTCCTTAGTTTGTAAAAGTCCTTTGTGGACACATTGTCCACACGATGCTCCGGGTGGGGGTTCTGGTGGTATAAAGCATATGGACTTGCCTGAGTCTAGAATTTTGAGGTTGAAACAAATCTCGTGGAGGGCGTGGAGCCAGATGAAATTGAGTTTGCATTTCTCCTTTTGGGAGAAGACGAAGAATTCAGTGTTGGCATTATTTAGGATCTGCTATAACCTGCCAGGACAGAAGCCATTGCTGCCCCCTCTTGGTGGAGGACCACCCGCCTTAATTAGAGATACTTACCGGGGATATCCATGCCTAGAGCGCTTCACTCATGCGGTGGATGCACTCAACGCACATCAGAACACCAAGCAAGCACTATGTTTTTTGGCCCGCTCAGCATTATTTTGCATTTTTCTCATACAAACTCCCAAATTAGGACTATGTTTACAAAAAACAAAAAAAAGTGGCTCTCTGGCGCAGGGAGTTTTCTACATACAGGGAGTTTTCTCCCTGCACATCAGGACTAGTGTCTTTTTCCCTCTCCAGGCCCATCATGCTGTGAATTTCAGTGGAGCCAGCCAGACCTAATTAGGGCTTGGTCCCGTCACTGTGACCCGGAGGTCCGGTGGCAGGTGGGAGGCTGGGTTAAAGGTTTGTGGCTGTGGACATTCCATTCCATGTCCATTCATTCATTTGGAGTCTTTAGAAAGATGTCATGATAGACAGTGTCAAAGGCTGTTGGCAGGTCGACTAGTATTATGGACCAGTTGTTAATTACTGCCAAATATGTGGAGTATGTCACCAGCAAGCCTTTAGAGTAGCGGGTTCTGTTCGGTGGCCTGGCAGACACTGGTTGTGTCCTCCTGGGAGCTTAAGAAAAGGCCGAAAAGTGGTATGTTATCTAGGTTCACTGGCGCCACTCTGGAGAAAGCCACACAAAATTTATCCTGAAGTTGCTTATTTTAGATGATGGTGCTGCAAGGTGAGGAGAACCACAAACCTCCCCAAATTTTTCGGCCTAAGCCTACAGAATGCAATAACACTCCCCAGCACACGTCGCAGATTTGTGAGAACGGTTCAACAGTGCATGAAATAAGCACAATTTATACAAAAGAATTCAGATTCTCTCTGTCTTCTTTTCTCCTTTTATTCTGTAGATCTTCAAACAGCAAAACAGCCAACAGCCGACACGTGTTTCGTCGCATACATGGGAATTAGTCCCGCGACTTTTTCAAGGCTAAGTCTTCTCAGTTATGAATTTTATTTCTGTGGTGATAATTCCAACCCACAAAGGGTGTCTGTATCCTGCGGCGTCCTTTAAACACAGTTCCTATGTATCCAGCAATCCTGATATGTTCTGGTATTGTAAGCGTCTATCAGTGTCTCTATCCTGTGGACGCCGTCAGTCAGTTTTGAGTATGATTCGCTTGTTCTATCTTGTTTCTCTTTGATCTGCTTTGCTTTTGAGCATGAGTCTCTTGTTTCTCTTTGATCTGCTTTGCTTTTGAGCATGATTCTCTTGTTTGTCTTTGATCTGCTTTGGTAGTGAGTATGATTCTCTTGTTCCTCTTTGATATGCTGTGGTTTTGAGTATGTTTCTCTTGTTCTCTGTTGTGGTTTTGAGTATGTTTCTCTTGTTCTCTCTTGTTTCTCTTTGAGCAGCTTTGGTTTTGAGTATGTTTATTTTTGTTTCTCTTTAACCTGCTGTGGTTTTGAGTATGTTTCTCTTGTTCTCTCTTGTTTCTCTTTGATCGGCTTTGCTTTTAAATATGTTTCTCTTTGATCTGCTTTGCTTTTGAGCATGATTCCCTTGTTTCTCTTTGATCTGCTTTGGTTTTGAGTATGATTCTCTTGTTTCTCTTTGATCTGCTTTGCTTTTGAGCATGATTCTCTTGTTTCTCTTTTATTTGCTTTGGTAGTGAGTATGATTCTCTTGTTCTCTCTTGTTACTCATTGATATGCTGTGATTTTGAGTATGTTTCTCTTGTTTCTCTTTGAGCAGCTTTGGTTTTGAGTATGTTTATTTTTGTTTCTCTTTAACCTGCTGTGGTTTTGAGTATGTTTCTCTTGTTCTCTCTTGTTTCTCTTTGATCGGCTTTGCTTTTAAATATGTTTCTCTTTGACCTGCTTTGGTTTTGAGTATGATTCTCTTTGACCTACTTTGGTTTTGAGTGTGTTTCTCTTGTTTCTCTTTGATCTGCTTTTCTTTTGAGTATGATTCTCTTGTTCTCTCTTGTTTCTCTTTGATCTGCTGTGGTTTTGAGTATGTTTCTCTTGTTCTCTCTTGTTTCTCTTTGACCTGCTTTGGTTTTGTGTATGTTTCTCTTGTTCCCTCATGTTTCTCTTTGGCCTGCTTTGGGTTTGAGTATGTTTCTCTTGTTCTCTCATTTTTCTCTTTGATCTGCTTTGCTTTTGAGTATGTTTCTCTTGTAGTTGTGCCTTCTTAATTTTGGAAGGAGTTTGTGAGATATTGTGTTGTTTTTCCTTCATCTTCTCTCAAACAACCTGACTTTCCTCCATTAATTGTTTAGTTCCTTGAAGTATCAGTTTGATAGTTTCCTTTTCCATTTAAAGGGGCCTGCTTCATTTAGGATGTTGAATGGTGTTTTGTCATAAAGTCCTAGGACTGTGGTTATTTCCATAAAATGGATTGTTGTTTCTGGAGCGTTGCAGTTTTCATTTGTTTTTAGGGTGTAAAGAATGTTTTTGAAGAGATTGCACTTGAATAGTTACAAACCACTGACCCAGGCCAATCCTTATAGGTTTTTTTTATTGAGCACGTGACCTTGACTGGAGAATGCATTTATTTTATTGCTTTGCTTTGGTATTTCTGTACCCAATGCTTTTTTGTGTAAGTCCAGATTTAAATTATCTTTTTTGGCAATAATAAGAACTAAGGTGCATCCCTTATTGTGTGTGGAGGCTTTCGTGTTTTGTGACAGACCATGGTTGTTGCAGAAGGCTATGAAATTTGATGTGGGTGTGTAAACGTGTGAGTTCCACTTCAATTTAAAATTCTCTGTGAAGATATTCTTTCAGCAGGACCGGTTTGGCTTGCCATGTGGCCTATATATTCTACAACAAATTTCAGTTTTTGTCCCAGAGCAGAGGGCAGTCCTTCCAGCTCCCAGACACCAGGCCATGCTTGCACACCACTTCCCAAACCGCAGCATCTTGTGACTGCCCCATAGTTTTTCCAGGTCTCTTTTTGTCTCTTCGAGTCGCACGTTCCCTAACAATTGTGAATATTTCGGTGGAGGGCTATCACCCCACACTCCCAGTACTACAGATTGTACACCCCCTTGGTACTGTTACTTTCATGATAGCTGATAGCGCCTCACAAACCAATTTCCAGAAGGTTTCAATTTTAGGGCATAACCATAACGAGTGGTATAAGGAACCTTGTAGGTCGTATCCCCGTAGGCACCTATTGCCACTTGTCCAGTCCATTGTAAAAAGGAGAAGATGCGTCTAATAAGCCCGGTGCAGGATTTTAAATTGCACCAGGCGGGAGCTGGACCTACTTGTAAGCTCCCTAGGGTACATGAGTGCTTGGTTGCAGTCCGAGTCATCCATTGAACTCCCTCTGCCTGGAGATGGCCCCGGTCACAAAAGGCGTCATTCAGCAGTGTCTTGTATACTAGAGATACTGCTTTAGTCTTTAAGCGGGCAACAGAAAGTTTCCGTTCCAAGTGGCATTTCTCCAGGACATCCCCCGTGAGAGTTACACATTTGTGCAGGGCATATGTAAAGCAGATGTATCTATGTCTGTCTGTACTGACTAATGCAAACTCGATCTGGAGCTGCTCAAAGGACATCCGGCCTTCAGTCTCCCAAAGATCTCCCAACGTCGATATCCCTACCCGCACCCTGTCCTTAGAGCCTGACAGCGTACCAGTTCCAAGCAGCAGATCAATGCACCACGGAGGGTTCGCTCTTCTCAGACGTCCCTCCATCTCCAGTGATTTGTGGACTTCTTCCATGTATGAATCATGGTCGCCTTGCATTCAGTGAGTAAATCACCCCCTTCCTATGGATAGCACCTAGATATCCTCTTTTTCCCGTGTTGTGCTTTTCACTATACCAAGAATGCTCTTGAAGTGACTCATGCCTATTCGTTTGGGGCTACTAGGTTGGAAGCCCAATATTACCTCCTAATGTATATCATTCCTACTCCCCCATTACATATCCCTCTCTTCAGGGTATTCAGTCCAATAGGTGGGCGGCCACCATTCCCCAGGAATGTACATATTCCAAATTACACATATATTTACAAGCAACAATTAAAACCAACCAAACAATATAAAATTGCAAATGTGTATACCCTGGTGTCCAGGTTACATCGAAATCTCTCCATTCAACAGAATGATTGATATATCACGTTAAAATTAGGGGTGTGCGGAACTCGCTGAGTTTTACTCCACAGAATTCTGCGGAGATACATAAATACTCGCAGAGTTCCACGACTGGGCGGAATTTGGGACGTCGCATGGAATTTTAGCGCCAGGAGCTTGTTCCACACTGTAAAGTCAACGCAAACGGCACCATGCGGCGTGCCAGAGGGCCCTGCTTCTTTCTGCCGGTCAAGTAGATTTTCTACTCAAGTGGCATCTCTCTCAACACGTACGGTTGCGACCTGCCACGACCACTCGCGTTGAGAAGTCTCGCCGGGAGTCATTCCAGCGCCCGAAGATCGCACTAGGGGACGCACATTCTCGCTTGCCAACTTAGCGTGGCGTGCCGCACATGAGAAAAAACTCTGCCACACAGCAGAGTTCTGCCAGAACTCCACCTCTACTTGAAATGGTACTTTGCTATGTAAATATATCAACATCAGACCATTTTGCAGACCATTTCAGATGAATAAGGGGCAAGAAACAAAGTAATATGTAAATAGACTTATGGCCAAAAATCGACATGCATACAAGCAAGTCTTGGTAAAATGCTGAGTTCACAACATAAAGTTCATTATTCATATTTTTGCAAAAACCATTCAAATACACCGCATACTACTTTTATGCAGTGTTTGGTTGGTTTTAGTTGATGCTTGTAAACATATGTGTAATATGAAAAATATGAATATTTATTTGTAGCCCTGAAGAAGTTCGAAAGAACGAAACACATTGGCTACAAAATAAGGTTTTATTCAGTCTATAATCAATTTCAAGTACAGATCATTTGTCAAAAAATAATTTTTTTTATCTCTACATGGAATCATGTTGTATTCTGTCCAACCGAAGAAATGGGTCTTTTTAAATACACTTTGTGCTTTCTTTATAATTTATGACGGACTTGATGGATACAAATTGAGAGCTGAGCTTAATGTTTAAAAAGAACTTTGTTGCCAGTTAGTAAGTAATTCACTCTATCTGTGCAGTGGTGACAGCCACGTCTCTTCAGAGCTGAAGGAGACCATCTGCTTTTTGCTTCCAAACACAGTGTCTTCCTCTTTCCTGGCTCAGCGTGGTTCTGTGGGGTTATAAATCCCTAGACCCGGCCGCACCATTAGTGCCTCCTGAAAGCTGCCCTCCCCATGTGCATGGGTGTCAGGGTGTGAGAGTGCTGATGCTGTGTTGCTGAACCAGATGAAGGATGCAAATTAAATGTATTCAGGGGAGATTCTAAGGTAGTTTACATGTACAAGACATTGCTTTTCTTTCCTTCCAGTTACCTGTATGTAGACATGTATGAGCATACATATGGCTTCAGATTAACCCTTGCATCTCCCATACAGGATTAACAAATACCTGCTATAAGTTCTGAAAAGTTCTGTTTTATAAGCATCTCTAGGCGCTATGTTTCGGGATACATAAAATGGCGTGCTTCAGCACAAGGTGGGTGGGGGGGCTGATTGCTATGTGTGTTGGCCAGTCAATCAATCAATCAGGGGTTTATAAAGCGCGCTACTCACCCGTGAGGGTCTCAAGGCGCTGTGGCCAGTGATATTGGCCTGGTCTCCTGAAGTCTAATGTGCCTTCCTCCTCCTCTTTCTCCAGACATTGGCCACCTCGGTGGTGCAGCTCTACCTGGCCCTGCCACACAGCAGCAATCGATGGTCCAAGCAGCAGACTGGGGTCCTGTGCTTCGTGAAGGACAACCCCAAGCGCTCCTACTTCATACGACTCTACGACCTCAAGGTAAGTCAAGAGGGTGATGATGAATGGCTCAAGTCGCTTCCATAGGGTAGGATCCCTCAGCCCCTGCTAGGGTCCACCCTACTGGGACATCCCTGCTCTCTTCCTCTCCTCCCTGACTCCTTTCGAATGGTTTAGTGGCGCCACCTGTACATGGCATTATTGTCCCTAGAATCCCCTTGAATGGGCCTGGACAGACTGGTGATGGGCAACCTGTAAACAGAAAGATGCTGGGGTCCAGGGTGGGAGCTCTACAGAGCTGCTCTTATAATAACTCGCCTGCAAGCAACTCACTTAGCCACAAGCTGACTCTCTAGAACGCTTGTGCCACTCTCACACTGGGACCCTCCCCTGAAGTCTCTGTCACTCAGCCACATGGCTGGAGGCACGGTCACTCACCAAGACTTGTCCCAGGATCACCGGCTGACCTGAAGTCTCTCTCTCAGTCACATGGCTGGAGGCGCGGTCACTCACCAAGACCCGGCACAGGATCACCCGCTGACCTGAAGTCTCTCTCTCAGTCACATGGCTGGAGGCGCGGTCACTCACCAAGACTCGCTCAGGATCACCCACTGACCTGAAGTCTCTCTCTCTCTCTCTCAATCTCATGGCTGGAGGCATGGTCACTCACCAAGACTCAGCCCAGGATCACCTGATGACCTGAAGTCTCTCTCTCATAGTCACATGGCTGGAGGCGCGGTCACTCACCAAGACTCGGCCGTGGATCACCAGCTGACCTGAAGTCGCTCTCTCAGTCACGTGGCTGGAGACGTGGTCACTCACTAAGACTCGGCCCAAGATCACCCACTGACCTGAAGTCTCGTTCTGAGTCACATGCCTGGAGGCACGGTCACTCACCAAGACTTGTCCCAGGGTCACCCGCTGACCTGAAGTCTGTCTATCTCAGTCACGTGGCTGGAGACGTGGTCACTCACTAAGACTCGGCCCAAGATCACCCACTGACCTGAAGTCTCTCACTCAGCCACATGGCCGGAGGCGCGGTCACTCACCAAACCTTGGCCCAGGATCACCCGCTGACCTGAAGTCTCTCTATCTCAGTCACATTGCTGAAGGTGCAGTCACTCACCAAGACTCCTCCCGGGATCACCCACTGAGCTGAAGTCTCTCTATCTCAGTCACGTGGCTGGAGGCGTGGTCACTCACTAAGACTCGGCCCAAGATCACCCACTGACCTGAAGTCTCTCACTCAGCCACATGGCCGGAGGCGCGGTCACTCACCAAACCTTGGCCCAGGATCACCCGCTGACCTGAAGTCTCTCTATCTCAGTCACATTGCTGAAGGTGCAGTCACTCACCAAGACTCCTCCCGGGATCACCCACTGAGCTGAAGTCTCTCTATCTCAGTCACGTGGCTGGAGGCGTGGTCACTCACTAAGACTCGGCCCAAGATCACCCACTGACCTGAAGTCTCTCACTCAGCCACATGGCCGGAGGCGCGGTCACTCACCAAACCTTGGCCCAGGATCACCCGCTGACCTGAAGTCTCTCTATCTCAGTCACATTGCTGAAGGTGCAGTCACTCACCAAGACTCGTCCCGGGATCTCCCACTGAGCTGAAGTCTCTCTATCTCAGTCACGTGGCTGGAGGCGTGGTCACTCACTAAGACTCGGCCCAAGATCACCCACTGACCTGAAGTCTCGTTCTGAGTCACATGCCTGGAGGCGCGGTCACTCACCAAGACTTGGTTAAGGATCACCCGCTGACCTGAAGTCTGTCTCAGTCACATGGCTGGAGGCATTGTCACTCACCAAAATGTGGCCTAGGATCACCCGCTGACCTGAAATCTCTCTATCTCAGTCACATGGCTGGAGGCGCGGACACTCACCAAGACTCGGCCCAGGATCACCCGCTGACCTGAAGTCTCTCTCTCTCAGTCACATGGCTGGAGGCGCGGACACTCACCAAGACTCGGCCCTGGATTAGCCGCTGAACTGAAGTCTCTCTCTCTCAGTCACATGGCTAGAGGCGCGGTCACTCACCAAGACTTGTCCCAGGGTCACCCGCTGACCTGAAGTCTCTCTCTCTCTCTCAGTCACATGGTTGGAGGTGTGGTCACTCACCAAGACTCGGCCCAGGATTAGCCGCTGACCTGAAGTCTCTCTCTAAGTCACATAGCTGGAGGCGCGGTCACTCACCAACACTCAACCCAGGATCTTCCGCTGACCTGAAGTCTCTCTCTCTCAGTCACATTGCTGTAGGCGCGGTCACTCAGCAAGACTCGCTCAGGATCACCCACTGACCTGAAGTCTCTCTCTCTCAGTCACATGGCTAGAGGCGCGGTCACTCACCAAGACTTGTCCCAGGGTCACCCGCTGACCTGAAGTCTCTCTCTCTCTCAGTCACATGGCTGGAGGCGCGGTCACTCACCAAGACTCGTCCTGGGATCACCCGTTGACCTGAAGTCTGTGTCACTCAGTCACATGGCTGGAGGCGCGGTCACTCACCAAGAATCGCCTAGAATCACCTGTTGACCTCATCCTACCTTCCTCCCAAAGGCCGGATGTTTCTCCTAGGGTCCTGTGCATGCCAGCAGTGGTAGCCATAAAGGGCTTGCAGGAACATCTCATAAGCAAGCCAGAGAGGAGACTAGTTTTACATTCACCCCTCTTCCCTCAAGACCTGGTGAAGTGAGCTCTTCAAACCCGTGACCTGCTGGTTACACATACGTCTCTGCAGGATGTGCCTTATTCCACCAAGCTATTTTATTGTCACGTTTGATGTGTAAAAGCCGGCTAACTTCCATGGGCAACATTGGCACACAATTACTAACTTGTGCTTTCATTGCTAGCTTCCCCATCCCTCTTGTCTCATCGCACCACAGCTTTCTCCCTCCATTCATCCATTCCCTCTTTAAAGCTGTTTTGACCTCCTTCCTTCATTCTCTACCCGAGTTCCCATGGTAGATTCTGTGTTTTTTGTCATCTGTTCTCCAGTTTGGCCTGATCTCTTGGACAATCGGAGGCCACAGTGGTCTGCAAAGATGCAAGAGTTTCTCTGATCTCCTGTAGAGGTTTCTTGATGCCCCACGCCTCTCAGCAAGAGATGTCATCAGACATGGTCTTGATCAAGAGGTCTGACCTCATATCCTCTTCAGACCCAAGGCCTCTGCACCGCACCTGGGGTGGCCTGGGGTGGGCAGGGAGTGAGGCGAGGGTCACCTTGACAGGGATCGGCAGGGGTGGGGCTGACTCTGGGCCGGGGGCCTGGGGCGAGACCTTCACTAGGAGCTGGAGTGAGGACGAGCAGGACGTGGAGGGGCCGGTGTGTGAGACGCCATGGGAGATGGGGGGCAGGCTCGACTGCTGATGAGTCGTACAGGAGGGCGGGGTTAAACCATCGGTGAGAGAGGGGGTTGCAGTAGATTGAGAGGAATGTTCCACTGGGCTTCTCTGAGAGCAGCAAGTAACTAAGAGCTGCATGGGTGGTCGCGCAGAGGGGTGGCGCAGAGAACAAGGGGTCCTAGTATTGGGGCCAAGCTCCTTGGTGGCCAAGAACTGACTTAGGAGCTACGATCGTCTGGTTTTCAGATGTTTGCCTCGTCCCATGGACGCGAGAACAAATCCTGCAACCCTGGGTCACCGTACGTTAACAGTTTCCCAATTATTGCTTTTCAGGAAGAGAAGATGGTGTGGGAGCAGGAGCTGTTCTCCCAGTTCACCTACCTGGCGCCGACCCCCTTCTTCCACACCTTTGCTGCAGACGTGAGTATCACACGAGGGGGGGTTGGGGGGGTCACAGGTCACGAGGGGTTAGGAGTCACTCTGGACCACCCAGACGGGCGGAGGTGGGCCTGGGTCCCGATGCTCCCCGCTTGTCTACAGGGCCAGGAGTAGCGCCTCTGTGAGGGGACAGGCGCTAGCTCCACCAGGGCTTTTATCTCAGCATTAAACTCAGCATTGTAGGACTAGGGACACCCCGGACTGTGATGGGAGTGCCCTGTTAGGGGGCCCCGGCAGAAGACGAAGGGTCAGGCCCGGTCAGCAGCTCAAGGGGTCCCCGAGTGCAGCTTCTGGGGGTGCAGGGAAGATCCGGCAAGAAGAAAAGAGAAACCCGAAGCCCCTTCTTGGGGCTATTTCATGGCAGCCTGGATCGTGTGCGCCTGTGCTCACAGGAGGATGAAAGAACCGAGACAGTGGGAGCAGAGGGCGCGTGGAGCAGCCGCTACTGCACTGGTGGGGCTAAGCATACACCTAGACTCCAGTGTAGTGCATATGTGGCGGCCGCTACTGTACTGGTGGTGCTAAGCATAGGCCTAGACTCCAGTGTAGTGCATATGTGGCGGCCGCTACTGCACTGGTGGGGCTAAGCATACACCTAGACTCCAGTGTAGTGCGTATGTAGCAGCCGCTACTGCACTGGTGGGGCTAAGCATAGACCTAGACTCCAGTGTAGTGTGTATGTGGCAGCCGCTACTGTACTGGTGAGGCTAAGCATAGACCTAGACTCCAGTGTAGTGCGTATGTGGCAGCCGCTACTGTACTGGTGGGGCTAAGCATAGACCTAGACTCCAGTGTAGTGCGTATGTGGCAGCCGCTACTGTACTGGTGGGGCTAAGCATAGACCTAGACTCCAGTGTAGTGTGTATGTAGCAGCCGCTACTGTACTGGTGGGGCTAAGCATAGACCTAGACTCCAGTGTAGTGCGTATGTGGCAGCCGCTACTGTACTGGTGGGGCTAAGCATAGGCCTAGACTCCAGTGTAGTGGTATGTGGCAGCCGCTACTGTACTGGTGGGGCTAAGCATAGGCCTAGACTCCAGTGTAGTGCGTATGTAGCAGCCGCTACTGTACTGATGGGGCTAAGCATAGACCAGTATAGTGCGTATGTGGCAGCCGCTACTGTACTGGTGAGGCTAAGCATAGACCTAGACTCCAGTGTAGTGCGTATGTAGCAGCCGCTACTGCACTGGTGGGGCTAAGCATAGGCCTAGACTCCAGTGTAGTGCGTATGTAGCAGCCGCTACTGTACTGATGGGGCTAAGCATAATCAATCAATCAATCAATCATGTCACTTATAAAGCGCACTACATACCCGCGAGGGTCTCAAGGCGCTGGGGGAAGAGGGGGGTGGTGCTGCTACTGATCGAAGAGCCAGGTCTTGAGGAGTCTTCTGAAGGCCAGTAGGTCTTGGGTCTGTCGGAGGTTGGTGGGGAGGGTGTTCCAGGTCTTGGCGGCGAGGTGGGAGAAGGATCTGCCGCCGGCGGTTGTTTTCCGGATGCGGGGGACTGTGGCGAGGGCGAGGCTGGTCGAGCGGAGCTGGCGGGTGGGGGTGTAGAAGCTGAGTCATCTGTTGAGGTAGGCTGGTCCGGAGTTGTGGAGTGCTTTGTGTGCGTGGGTGAGGAGCTTGAAGGTTATCCTCTTGTTGACAGGGAGCCAGTGCAGGTCTCTCAGGTGGGGCGTGATGTGGCTGCGTCGGGGGATGTCGAGGATAAGACGTGCAGAGGCGTTCTGGATGCGTTGCAGCCGTCTCAGGAGCTTAGCCGTCGTTCCTGCGTAGAGGGCGTTTCCGTAGTCCAGCCTGCTGGTGACGAGGGCCTGGGTGACTGTTTTTCTTGTTTCGGTGGGGATCCACTTGAAGATCCTGCGGAGCATTCGGAGGATGTTGAAGCAGGATGAGGAAACGGCGTTGACCTGCTTAGTCATGGAGAGGGTGGGGTCGAGGATGACCCCTAGGTTGCGTACGTGGTCGGTGGGTGGCGGGGCTGTACCCAGTGATGTTGGCCACCAGGAGTCGTCCCAGGCTGAAGGGTTGGAACCAAGGATGAGGACCTCCGTCTTGTCCGAGTTCAGCTTCAGGCGGCTGGTCCTCATCCATTCGGCGACGGCCTTCATTCCTTCGTGGAGGTGGGCTTTGGCGGTGTGAGGGTCTTTGGTGAGGGAGAGGATCAGCTGGGTGTCGTCGGCGTAGGAGATGATGTTGAGGTTGTGCTGTCGGGCGATGTGGGCGAGGGGTGCCATGTAGATGTTGAACAGCGTTGGGCTGAGGGAGGAGCCTTGGGGTACGCCGCAGATGATCTTGGTGGCCTTGGATCGGAAGGGGGCGAGGCGGACGCTTTGTGTTCTGCCGGAAAGGAAGGATGTGGTCCAGTCCAGGGCCTTCTCTTGGATCCCGGCGTCGTGAAGGCGTGTTCGTAGTGTGTGGTGGCAGACCGTGTCGAAGGCGGCTGATAGGTCCAGGAGGATGAGGGCTGCTGTTTCTCCGTTGTCTAGCAGGGTCCTGATGTCATCGGTGGCGGCGATGAGGGCGGTTTCGGTGCTGTGGTTGCTGCGGAAGCCGGACTGGGAAGGGTCCAGGATGTTGTTCTCCTCGAGGTAGCGGGTCAGTTGTTTGTTGACGATTTTCTCGGTGACCTTCGCGGGGAACGGGAGCAGAGACCTAGACTCCAGTGTAGTGGGTATGGAGCAGCCGCTACTGCACTGGCGGGGCTAAGCATAGACCAGTGTAGTGCGTATGTGGCAGCCGCTACTGTACTGGTGAGGCTAAGCATAGACCTAGGCCTCCAGTGTAGTGCGTATGTAGCAGCCGCTACTGTACTGATGGGGCTAAGCATAGACCTAGACTCCAGTGTAGTGCGTATGTAGCAGCCGCTACTGTACTGATGGGGCTAAGCATAGACCTAGACTCCAGTGTAGTGCGTATGTAGCGGCCGCTACTGTACTGGTGGGGCTAAGCATAGACCTAGACTCCAGTGTAGTGCGTATGTAGCAGCCGCTACTGTACTGATGGGGCTAAGCATAGACCTAGACTCCAGTGTAGTGCGTATGTGACAGCCGCTACTGTACTGGTGGGGCTAAGCATAGACCTAGGCCTCCAGTGTAGTGCGTATGCAGCGGCCGCTACTGTACTGGTGGGGCTGAGATCATTCCTTCAGTAGCCCAATACCGCGGTGGTGGTGCTCCACATAGGGTCTTGCCTTCACTATGGAACGCATGTAGTAGGCTGATACTGCACTGGTTGTGGTACGCATAGGCTTAGACCTTCACTGCAGTCCACATGTAGTAAACCATTACTGTGGTGGTGGGGTTGTATACAAGCTCTTGCCTCTACTGTAGTAAGCATGAAGTAACCCAGTACCGTTCTAGTGGGGGTATGCGTAGGCTTCAGCCTCTACCGTAGTATGCCTGTAGTAGTCCTGCACTGTACTAGTGGGCTACACATAGACTCAGGCCTCCAGAGTAGTAAGTATGTAGTAGCCCAGTGCTACACTGGTGGGGCTACGCATTAACTTATGTCTCCACAGTAGTATGAATGTAGTAGCTTGGTACTACACTGGTGGGGCTACGCATAGACTCAGGCCTCAAGAGTAGTAAGTATGTAGTAGCCCAGTGCTACACTAGTGGGGCTACACATTGACTAATGTCTCCACAGTAGTATGAATGTAGTAGCCCAGAACTACACTGGTGGGGCTACGCATAGACTCAGGCCTCAAGAGTAGTAAGTATGTAGTAGCCCAGTGCTACACTGGTGGGGCTACGCATTAACTTATGTCTCCACAGTAGTATGAATGTAGTAGCCCAATACTACACTGGTGGGGCTACGCATAGACTTAAGTCTCCATAATAGTACGAATGAAGTTGTCCAGTTCCATACTTCTGGGCTACCTATAGACTTAGGCTTCTACTGTAGTAGGTATGTAGTAGCCCAGTGCTACACTAGTGGGGCTACACATTGACTAATGTCTCCACAGTAGTATGAATGTAGTAGCCCAGAACTACACTGGTGGGGCTACGCATAGACTCAGGCCTCAAGAGTAGTAAGTATGTAGTAGCCCAGTGCTACACTAGTGGGGCTACACATTGACTAATGTCTCCACAGTAGTATGAATGTAGTAGCCCAATACTACACTGGTGGGGCTACGCATAGACTTAGGTCTCCATGGAAGTACGAATGAAGTTGTCCGGTTCCATACTGCTGGGCTACCCATAGACTTAGGCTTCTACTGTAGTACTCATTTAGTAGCCCAGTACTGTACTGGTGAGGGTACGCATAGACTCAGGCCTCCACTGTAGTATGCATGTAGTATCAAGGCACTGTACTGGTGGGGCTATGCATAGGCTCATGCCTCCAGTGTACTACACACATAGTGGTCCTGTACTGTAGTGGTGGGTCTATGCATAGGCTCAGGCGTGTACTGTAGTACGCATGTAGTAGCCTGGTATTACTCAGGTTCAGTACTCCAGTGTAGTACGCAAGTAGTAACCCAGTACTGTTCTAGTGGGGGTACGCATAGGCCCCGGCCTCTACGTAGTATGCATGTAGTAGCCCAGTACAACACTGGTGGAGCTATGCATAAACTCAGGTGTTCATAGTAGTATGAATGTAGTAGTCTGGCTCCATACTGCTGAGGTTAGGCATAGGCCTCTACTGTAGTAAGTATGTAGTAGCCCAGTACAGTATTGCCGGGGGAACACATAGGCTCCGGCCTCCACTGTAGTACGCATGTAGTAGCCCGGTTAGTCTGGTACTGCAGTGGTGGGTCTACGCATAAACTCAGGCCTCCACCGTAGTACACATGTAGTAGCCCGGTACTGCAGTGGTGGAGAAACGCATGGACTCAGGCCTTCTAGCCTCAGGCCTTCACTGTAGTACGCATGTAGTAGTCTGGTACTGCAGTGGTGGGGCTAGGGATAGCCTCAGGCCTCCACCGTATTATGCATGTAGTAGCCCGGTACTGCAGTGGTGGGGCTACGCATAGACTCAGGCCTCAAGAGTAGTAAGTATGTAGTAGCCCAGTGCTACACTAGTGGGGCTACACATTGACTAATGTCTCCACAGTAGTATGAATGTAGTAGCCCAATACTACACTGGTGGGGCTACGCATAGACTTAGGTCTCCATAGTAGTACGAATGAAGTTGTCCGGTTCCATACTGCTGGGCTACCCATAGACTTAGGCTTCTACTGTAGTACTCATTTAGTAGCCCAGTACCGTACTGGTGAGGGTACGCATAGACTCAGGCCTCCACTGTAGTATGCATGTAGTATCAAGGCACTGTACTGGTGGGGCTATGCATAGGCTCATGCCTCCAGTGTACTACACACATAGTGGCCCTGTACGGTAGTGGTGGGTCTATGCATAGGCTGAGGTGTGTACTGTAGTACGCATGTAGTAGCCTGGTATTACTCAGGTTCAGGACTCCAGTGTAGTACGCAAGTAGTAACCCGGTACTGCAGTGTTGGGGCTAGGGATAGCCTCAGGCCTCCACCGTAGTACGCGTATAGTAGCCCGGAACTGCAGTGGTGGGGCAACGCATCAGGCCTTCACTACAGTACGCCTGTAGTATTCTAACACTGCGCATACGCTCATGCCTCTACTGCAGTAGCATCTATTACCCTGGTAGTACTGTCGGGAGCCTGAAAACATCAAATAAGGGCATGTGAATAAACCTAGATTTGCCATTTCTGTTTTCAAAAGATCATGTATATAAACAGAACCTTGATTTATTTTTCCAGTTCATCAGTTTCAATGTCGTTGCATTTGTAAGTGTGCAGCAAAAATGATCCGTTTCTGGTTCTGCTGGCAGCTCGGTACACGTGCTTCGGCCTCGTCCGTCGTTGATGTCTCTTCAGTGTCGAGCTCTCTAATGGCGGCTTGTAGCTCCTCTTCCTGCCACCAAGTGAAACTATTTTCAAGGCTGAGAACTACACTCAAGTCATTTTCACACTAAAATGTGTTAAAAGTGAAACTGCAAGTTTGCATTTTTTAAATTTTTGTTTGTAATTCTTCACGTTCAGTGGAAATGAAAATACCAGCTTACTTCCTTGTTTTTGCCGTCGGCAATGTCAGAAGAATGATGTCAGGACGTATTTTTAGTACTCGAATGCATTTCTTTTGGATTCTGTTGCATCCTTCCCAGCCCGGGAGCACGTAAATGAAACACGCCACACACGGAGCTCTGCAACAGACGTCTTTATTCGTCAGCATACGATCACACAACTACTTAACAGTACGCATTACGTGATGATTTAATAACCACACCCTAACACCTCCCAGCAGCTTACGTAATGCCTGTTTGAAGTGCTCTCTGCACCGCAAAGGTCCTAATGCTCATAACATCAGACTCTCCATCTCCCCCTTTCTCAAATAAAAAGTACAAACAAAATTAACATCATATTTCCTCAAAGACTCGCCGAGGCGCTTGCACTGGTCTGCCAGATCGAGTAGTATGAGGTAATTGAGTGGTACATGGACTATTCGCTGATGACATAGGCTCAGATGTTGGATCTGGACGTTCAGGCGAGGTTACCTTATTCACGCTCTCAGGAATAGACGAACACAGAGTCAAATGTCTAAAGTGTGACGAGTCCCTTGTGATGGACTTTCAGGGATGACTTGTAGTCACCATGTGTCCATTGGTCTTTACGACTCTCGTCGGCTCAATAGCAAACGGAGTGTCCATTTTCTCCTTCCATATCTGTTTGACCAGTACTCAGCCCCCTCTGTTGAAGACTGTTTCCTGGGTTGCGTCAGCGCTGATCAGCATAGGTTTTCATTTTGCACTTTCGAGAAGTGTCTGTGACACAAACCTTGTCAGCGTTTGTCAATAGGTCACTCTCCCCCAGGCATGTGCAGTAAGGTCAAACATTGTCAATGGATGCTTTGTCACTTTGGGAGATAAGCAGTTACAAAGATGACACAGTTTTAGTTCTTTCTCAACTCGTTCATCGAGGCGAGGGAACCACACTCGATCCCTCAGGGCTCTTTTGGTGGCTGGAATGCCACAATATCCTTCATGCAAAAAGAACAATTGATGGACTGAATGCAGAACAATGTCATACATTCAACCCAGTACAGAGATCTGGGCCTAAATCCATCGTTTTTTGCTCACCATGCCATTCCAGTTTGGACCCAGCCATATGCAAATCAGTCTTGACCCTGCTCCCAATGGGAACAGTCCAGCCCGAACTGCCAGGCCAGGTCCTCCCTGGACTGGAAACAAGCATCCAAGGACCGGTTTCGGGCTTTCAGCCCTCATCAGCCAGGATAGCTTGACTCCAGTGGCATGGAGAGCACGGGACCCACGTCTGGGCATACCCGTCCCACTCGGGGTGACAAATGCAAAAAGAACAATTGATGGACTGAATGCAGAACAATGTCATACATTCAACCCAGTACAGAGATCTGGGCCTAAATCCATCGTTTTTTGCTCACCATGCCATTCCAGTTTGGACCCAGCCATATGCAAATTAGTCTTGACCCTGCGCCCAATGGGAACAGTCCAGCCCGAACTGCCAGGCCAGGTCCTCCCTGGACTGGAAACAAGCATCCAAGGACCGGTTTCGGGCTTTCAGCCCTCATCAGCCAGGATAGCTTGACTCCAGTGGCATGGAGAGCACGGGACCCACGTCTGGGCATACCCGTCCCACTCGGGGTGACAAATGCAAAAAGAACAATTGATGGACTGAATGCAGAACAATGTCCAGGGAAGACATGGCTTGGCAGTTCGGGCTGCACTGTTCCCATGAGGCACAGGGTCAGACTGATTTGCATATGGCCATGTCTGAACTGGGGTGGTGGAGTGAGCTAAAGAATGATGATGGATTAAACCCAGATCAGTTGACTGGGGGTGAGTGTTTGATTTGCTCAAGCGCTCCGTCCATCATCCCCTTTGGTATCGCTTTGTTCGCCCTAAGTTGGCAGGGTATGCCCAGACGTGGGTCCCTTGCTCACTTTGCCACTGGATTCAAGCTAGCCTGGCTGATGACGGCTGAATAGCCAGAAACCGGCCCCAGGATGCTTGTTTCCGGTCCAGGGAAGACATGGCTTGGCAGTTCGGGCTGCACTGTTCCCATGAGGCACAGGGTCAGACTGATTTGCATATGGCCATGTCTGAACTGGGGTGGTGGAGTGAGCTAAAGAATGATGATGGATTAAACCCAGATCAGTTGACTGGGGGTGAGTGTTTGATTTGCTCAAGCGCTCCGTCCATCATCCCCTTTGGTATCGCTTTGTTCGCCCTAAGTTGGCAGGGTATGCCCAGACGTGGGTCCCTTGCTCACTTTGGGCCCGATTCACAGAACTAACTTATGACAAAATCCTAAACTTACTACCATTTTGGTATTCACAGAATGAACTTACTCATTTTGGTATTCACAGAATGAACTTACTCATTTTGGTATTCACAGAAGGCACTTACACATTTTGTGTAACTTACACATTTTGTGTAACTTACACATTTTGTGTAACTTACTCATTTTGTGTAACTTACACATTTTGGTATTCACAGAAGGCACTTACTCATTGATGAGTAAGTGCCTTCTGTGAATACCAAAATGAGTAAGTTCATTCTGTGAATACCAAAATGGTAGTAAGTTCATTCTGTGAATACCAAAATGGTAGTAAGTTCATTCTGTGAATACCAAAATGAGTAAGTTCATTCTGTGAATACCAAAATGAGTAAGTTCATTCTGTGAATACCAAAATGAGTAAGTTCATTCTGTGAATACCAAAATGGTAGTAAGTTTAGGATTTTGTCGTAAGTTAGTTCTGTGAATCGGGCCCTTTGCCACTGGATTCAAGCTAGCCTAGCTGATGACGGCTGAATAGCCAGAAACCGGTCCCAGGATGCTTGCTTCCGGTCCAGGGAAGACATGGCTTGGCAGTTCGGGCTGGACTGTTCCCATGAGGCACAGGGTCAGACTGATTTGCATATGGCCATGTCTGAACTGGGGTGGTGGAGTGAGCTAAAGAATGATGATGGATTAAACCCAGATTAGTTGACTGGGGTGAGTGTTTGATTTGCTCAAGCGCTCTGTCCATCATCCCCTTTGGTATCACAATATCTTTCATGGGCAAGCTCCATAGCTTGTTGTCTCAGGCTCTTAGGTATGACGGTTCTCGGGCCTCTCAACACAATTTCTTCTCAAGTGATGGATAATTTATCTTGTACATTTCTAAACTTCTGAAATTCAATATCATCAGCAAATGGTTGAACACTTTTCCCCCACTAGTGAGTTGAAAAAATGTCTTTAAGTATCAACAAATTCTTGTCTGTGTTGGTAGCAGCAATAATCTGTTCAAGTGATAGAGCTGCTGGTGTACTAGACCTCACAATAAAGTTAACATACTCCTCAGCCACTTTGGATGCCGAACTGTGGCATGGTAGTGGCACTTGTGAAAAGTCATCAGCAGGGCTATGATCTTTCCCTAGCTTGTGTACAATTTCGTAATCATATTCTTGCAGTCGCAATCCCGATCTCTCAATGTGAGGAGGCATCTTTGCCTTCGGGTTTCCAAAGATGGTGCTCAACGCCTGATGATCTGTTATGATGGTGAAATGTTTTCATACAGAAACACATGGAAACGACTGAGAAAAGGCACCTTCAGTTTCAGATAGACTTCGACTGACATAGGCCACAATGTGCCTCTCTGCATTCGGATGACCATTGCGTTGAGCAAGAATAGCTCCCAACCCCACCGGGATCACATCTACTGTGATCTCAGTATGTAATTTGGGGTCAAAGTAGGCCATTTCATTTGCATTTTCAATCGCAAAGTTTATTCTTTTGAAACTTTAATAACATGCAGGGGTTCATTGGAATGGGACATTTCGCTTCGTCAAGTCTCTCAATGGGGCACTCACTGTAGCGAAGTCCCGAATATACCTTGAGCAATAACTGGCCATAAAAACTACTATTTGGTAACCAGGCAGGAAACCGAAGGGCGGGCGCTCAACTAAAGTATTTGGGCAATGTAACAATACTCGAATAAGTAAAAGTTGGTGCTCTAAGGGGGAGAGGGGTTGGTTACCAATTCAACCTCGTAAGTTCCCTCAAACTAAGGAATACAACAAGAACAAAAGGTCTATCCCGAGCACACTCAAAATGAATGTTTTATAGTCCAAAATATTTCAGACAGTCTTCACATGTTGTTCCAAGTTCAGATTCTTTATTCTGGTCTCCAGTATTCACAGTTCAATAAGATCGTTATTTCAAGACACAGCTTGATGCAATGGTATAGTCACAAAAACAGCCAACACGTGTTTCGTCATGTGCTGTAGCACACAAGAGACTTCTTCAGGACTGCGAACCCAAAGAAAAAACAAACAATTACACAATGAGTCTATAACAGAAAAGAAAATTCCAACACCTGTGGGTGAACCTCGAAAAAGTGTCCGTCACCAAGATTTTTGATGAAAGCATAATCAAAAGAAATGTATATGTAGGAGCAGAACCAACACCAAACCGAATTCGTAGTGAATCCAAAGAAAAAGGGTTTCAGAAGGATGAGAAAAGAAACTGTAAAACAACCCGATTCTCCGAACCCATTAGCAATCAATGAGGCATCACCTGATAAATACGCCAGTATAATACACTAGTCAATCTGGATAGATCTCCAGGGGAGTAACCGACGTTTCCCTTTGTTTTAGGTCATGAACACATGATCTACCCTACAACATTATAACATAATTAATAGACACTACCTATATCTTTACTTTTAAGAGTTTGTCGTGTGCGACACGATATACAATCAGCCTATATTCGAAGGTGAGCATTAAGGCCTCTGATAAAAGATGTTTCACTGATCTATATTAAACGAGACGATTAATAGTATCTCCCGTACTAGTATTACATCCTGGTGGTTATATCGAATATCTATTTTTTCTTCTATCAGTAAGTGGAAGACTATAATAAATTTTGAAATTAGTCTCACGAACGTCGGTTACTCCGCTCACTTGCAAGGATGACCCCAGCAAGTTAGAAGGTGATTCATTATGTTTGGTTTTTATTAAATAATAACTTTAGGTATAACCCCTCTTGGAAATGAATAATGGGTTATATTTATATTTTCAGGACTTCTAAACATTTTCAAGGAGATCTATCCAGATTGACTAGTGTATTCCACTGGCGTATTTATCAGGTGATGCCTCACAGATTGCTAATGGGTTCAGAGAATCTGGTTATTTTACAGTTTCTTGACTCATCCTTCTAATAACTGGCCATGCCTAAAAAGGATCGCAGCATGGTTATATCTTGTGGGGGGCAAGTAAATGACAATGCTTGAACCTTATCCGGGTCAGGAGTCATTCCTCCCTCCGAGAATATGTGCCTAAAGATCTTGGGGCATATTTACAAGCCCCTTGCGCCACTTTTGCGTCACATTTAACATGGGAAAAGTGACGCAAAAGTGGCGCAAGGGGCTTGTAAATCTGCCCCCTTGAGTTTGATCTGATGAAACTCGCACTTTGCTGCATTCAGAGTGAGACCTGCATCAGCAAGTAACTGGCACACTCGTGTACAAGCTTTGCCATGTTCCTTTTGTGTTGTCCCAAATACCAATATGTCATTACTGTAATTAAAAGCATGTGTAACAGGTTGAATTATTCGGCATTTAACATCTTGAAATATTATTGCAGCTGAAGATATTCCAAAATGTAAGGCCTGATTTAGATCTTGGAGGATGCGTTACTCTGTCACAACGGTGACGGATATCCCATCCGCCGAAATATAAATCCCATAGGATATAATGGGATTTATATTTTGGTGGATTGTATATCCATCACCGTTGTGACAGAGTAACCTGTCTGCCAAGATCTAAATCAGGCCCTTAGTCTTTTGTGTTTGGAAAAACCCAACATGAGAAGAAAAAGTAGTAATGTACCTGCAGTTCTCTTCTAGCTCGAGTTGATGGTATCCCTTGTTCAAATCAAGACGGTAGAAGACTTTGGCTCCATTTAATTGCATGATCATGCCCGTTATGTGAAGACCAAGATGTCTTTCTCTCTCGATAGCTTTATTGGCCTAGCGCATATCAACGCACACGTGCACGGCACCTCCACTGTCCTTTTTCGGCACTACCACTATAGGCGAAACCCATGGCGTAGGACTGGTTCAGCGTTCAATGATGTCATGTTTCAACAGTGTCTAATTCTTTCTAAACAGCTTCTTGCAAATGAAAGGCAATTCTGTGATGTTGTTGAACCTCAGGACAAATGTTCTCATTGATATGAAGTTGCACTTTCATTGCCTTGAGTCTTCCTAAATCATAAAACAATTATGGGAATTTACTCACAATTTCAGTTGTAATTTAGTGATGTCAGTCCCATGTCGGCAGCAGTGGCAAAACTGAGTAGACAGGCACTGGATGAAGTTCCTTGAAGTACATGGATTGGCGCTTGTACTGACGTTGTTTTGTGTTGCATGGTTGCTATGAATGATCCTTTACTTTGCATTGGTTCATGTGTATTCCTTTGTGCCTGATGGAGTGAGGCGAGGTACAGGAGACAGGCTGTTAAACTTTTCCACAGACATGATGTTAATTGAAGCACCACTGTCTATAATGAAAGTTATTGGTTGATCATTCACTTTCAGTGTGATTTCATGAGTGTCCAAAGTAAGTTTGTCATTTCATTTGGTGAGTTTCTTTTGAGTTGTGGTCTTTGCAAGCAGCTATTCCTACATGCGCACATCATTCCTTGGTAGCTACCATTAACACACACCCATCTTCTTCATCTGCACTCAATAGTGATGTCAAAGAGCCTCTGCATGATGAGCTTGACGATGATTGGTCTGGTCTTGTTTCCATTTGTTGTAGCTCATGTTGCTTTTTGGTTTTGTGGGTGTGGCGAAAATGCTTCTGGAATGTTTGGGCGTCGATTTTGACCTTCCCTCGTGACACATCTAAATCTTCATTTGCTCTGCAGACCGTTATGAAGTGGTTTTCTTTCTCGCAAACATTGCACATCTGTCCTATGGCTGGACATCTGTCCTCGTGGGGAAATGAAAATCCACATCGAATGCATAATTTTGATTTCTGTAAAGATGTTGACTTACTTGCAGCTGGTGCTTGCTTTTCACGGTCAGGGACGATTCATGTTGGGCCGCTCCCGCTTTCATTTCAGCAGCTTGTCGATCTGCTTGCTCTTCGGCTCTCGCAGCAATTAGCAATTTCTCCAGACTGTGTGTTTCTCTCCTAATAACCAAAGCGTATCCCTTTAAGCGCCTCCACAAGCACAAAGAAGGGGGCCTACTCAATTATGAGAGTGGGTGAGGGTTATAAAAAAAAAAAAAAATCCCTTCCCTACTCTAGTACGAGTGATGCATAGGTGTGGCAGCTATCACAATACCCCTCTTTCTCCTTGTGGAGGCGCTTGAACTCCAGAAGGGATACTCTTTGGTTATTAGTATTTACACTGAGAGGACTTATCCCATCATCCTCATTTATGAGCACCTCTCTATCCTTCAGGGGCTGCAAGGTTCTCTGAAACTCCAGACCGCAACGTTTTGTGTGTTTCTCTCAACATGCATCTCCTAAATGAGTGTGAAAGGCAGCCATCAATAATTCTGAGTCGCATGGCTTCTTCATTGGTGAAATCACAGAACCTGCAATGTTTAATGAGTTACTCAACTCTCAACAAACTCATCCATCATTTCCCCAACCTGTTGACGTGCTTGTCTGAAGATGTATCTCTCATAGTCGACATTTGGCATTCGGTTGAATTTGGCTTCCAGCGCTTCCTTTACCTTTTGGTACGATTTTGCTTCCGTTTGTGAAATTTTCTTTAAAGCTTCTTCCACTCTGCCACCTATGAGGTTTTTCAAGTATTTTATGATTTTCTTTTCATCTTCTTCTTCTAGCAAATCTATGGAGTCATCGAATGTTTTGATGCATGCAGCCCATCTGGCATCAATGTTCTGTTTCTTACTTGTGTCGAATGGCGGTGGTGGTTTCAGAAACATGGCTGCATTGTATTTTGCGCTCTCCTTTTCTGCCATTTAGAGCACCTGCTGTTCAGACAGCTTTCACTGTGCACGGCGGCTCCTGCAACTTCTGCAATTACAACCCTTGTGCTTGAGTTTGGGTCACCACATCTGATCGGAGGTCATTTGGCACTTTACTCGCTTGTGCCGGTGAGTAAATCTCTGCTTTCGTACCTGGTTGTCACTGCCTTTAGCGTTTGCTTTGTATGGATGGTGGCTCTGTGTTCTGGCGCAGCATTGTATCGCTTCCTTTGGCCTTACCAATGGATTCTGGCAGGCTTTCTAATGTGCTCCAGGCCATCAACTTCTCCCTGGGCCGTCTATAGGCTGGAGCAGCGTGTTAACTCTACACACGCCGACCTCAGGCTATTTTGCATTGATCTGAGGCGCACATGGCACGTACGATCAGTTTGCTATATCGTTGCATACTCTCAGCAGGGAGAGCAGTCCTGTTCTTTCGGGGCACATATCACCTACTTGTCATCAGTTGCCATGTCCATGTGCCATGTTGCACGTAACTGAAACACACCACACAAGGAGCTCTGCAACAGACGTCTTTAGTCTTCAGCATATGATCACACAACTACTTAACGGTACGCATTATGTCATCATTTAATAACCACACCCTAACACCTCCCAGCTGCTTATGTAATTCCTGTTTGCAGTCCTCTCAGAATAGTGAAGGTCCAAATATTCATAACACCAAGATTCTATAGCTACAATACTGTTAGAGTCTTGTACACAGAGATAAATTATTTCACACAACCCCTTGGCCTAGTTTTGACAGTGACTCACCCACATGTCCACTGAAACTGAAGACCATTTTCCTCATCCGCTAAGAGGTTTAATTTGTATTCATACACAATTGGCCTGATTCACAAAGGTAACTTACACTTTTGAGTAAGTTACAGTTTTGAGTAAGTTTACTTCTGTTTGGCTATTCACAAAATCAGAGTGTAAATTTACTCCAAAAGTGTAGCTTATTTTTAGATTTTGTGAATATCCAAAAAGTAGTAAACTTACAGAACAATGTAAATTACTCAAAAGTGTAAGTTTTGCAGCCTGAATCCTTTTCTGGATTCACATGCTGTGCATCTAATCTGTGTTTGGTTCTAGAAACCGGTTTGTCCCTCTTCTCTCTTTTTTTTTGTGGGCTTAAGTCCATCCCTAGTGTGCCATCAGAGAGCGCCCTGGAAGTTACTGTGCGTAGTCGCCATCTTCAGTTTCTTTTTTCCATCGTTGGGTCTGGAAGCACGACCGAGGAGCTCTGAAGAATTCCAGGGAATAACAGGAGAAAAAAGCAGAAAAACACGCAAGAACATCGAAAGCCACCGAAAGAACATATGAACAGAGAAGGGGAACCTTCTCCAACTGGATGGGGAACCCCATCAGTGAAACCCACGTGGCTGGAGAATGAAGAGGAGAGGCAGCAGAAGGTCATGGAAAATACCCCTTTTAAATTCTGTCCCAACTGCCACAACAAGTTCGCACAGAGGAATTCACACGAGGTCTGCAACCTATGCCTGCCAAAAGAGCACAAGGACGAAGATTGAGAAGCCTGTCCTGAGTTTGTGCCGAAAACTCTCAAAATACGATGCTGACAGACTCTAGCACACCACGACATGGCTAGCACCCGTAAAACACAGGAATCCCTGAAAGACCTTGGCCTATACATCGATGATAAAGAGAATGCTGAGGAAGCAGAACCAGCGCAATGAGGGAGTCAGACGTCGAAGGCGCCGCAGCCAACACCAAAAGAAGGGAAGCATCGAGTAAGGCAGCGAAAGACGCCGAAAGAAGATGACAGAAGGTAGCAAAACTGCCGAAAGGCTTGAACGCTAAATCCTCAAACTCAAAATCCTCAAAAGATGCCTTAGCGTCGGAACTCCCAACAACTGAAGGACAGCCGAAACTTAAGGAGCCGCAGGGGTCCCAAACAGAGTACACCGTTGGGGAAAACTTTCAATGAAACCGTCGATGCACATAAGTGCATAAGAGGGAATGAAGCAGAATAGCAAAAAGACACGGGGCAGGGGAACCACCAATGCTGAAACGGAAGACACCACCTACACTCAAGGCCAAAATGGCAGCCCTTCTCCAGAGGAAGAAGGAGTTAGACGAATCCCTGAGAGAGTTTCGCATCCCAACAAGACTATCGGGATCCACAGAGGCAGGGGATGAGCAGCCAGACATGAAGGCCCCGGCAACACCAGAGCCACATGACAAAGAATAAGAGGAGTTCTACGAGCTAGAGGAAGAAAAGGAGTCAACATTCAAAGAACACAGCCAGTTTGAGGATGCATGGCATGACCTTGATGCCGAATCCCAAGAGGAAGGTGTAGGCAACTACCCCACAGATCCTTCGGCGCCAGACGAGCTGTCCTTGTACAACAGCATCATCAAAAGGGCAGTGGACACATATGGGGTGCAATTAGAAGAAGAAAAGGAGGAATCAAGCATCCTACTGGAATCCCTGATGCCTTCCCAGAAGGCGAACCTATATGTGCCCATGCTCCACAGCATCTTGAACCAGGAGAAAGAAGCTTTCGGAGAGCCAGCCATTGCAAGGATAATAAACCCCTTGTGTGGAGAAGAAGTACAAGCTTTCCACACAGGATCCCAAGTACATCAAGAGGAACGTCCCACTGGATTCCATCATTGTGAAGATTGTAAGGAAGAGAAGCAATGCCTCCACATCAACAGGGCCGCCGCCAGAGAAGGAGAACAAGAGACACGACCTGGTGGGCAGAATGATAGAGAGAGGTTGTTAGAATTGGGGGTCTCTAGTTGGCACAGGTAGGTACTTGTGACAAATAGGGACCCTCGCCTCTAGTCAGGGTAAAGGGGTACACTCCTAAAATAACCCCTGCTCACCCCCTTGGTAGCTTGGCACGAGCAGACAGGCTTATCTCAGAGGCAGTGTGTAAAGCATTTGTGAACACATACAGTAATCTAGTGACACACTACAGATGGACACCACACAGGGTTTTATATCAAAAATAAGTATTCTTTATATAGTTTTAACACAAGACCATAAACGACAAAAATCCACAATACTGTACTTAAAATGGTAGGTTTAGCTTAGTTCAGTTCAGTTCTTAAGATGCGACACTTTAAGTCAATGTACCTTACGATGCGGGACGCTTCCACAACAAGCAATGTTGCAGCGATGGAAATGCGACAAAGTTCTGGTGCAAAGAAATAAAGACGTCAAGTTCTTCTTGAGGCGGCACGCTTCTCCGAGGTTGCGAGAAGTCTCGACTCGATGCGTCAGCTACAGCGGCGACACCCTTGTTCAGCGATGCGACGACAGCGGCTTTGGCGGCGACCCTCTTCTCCGACGTTGCGAGACGCTTCCGCTCGATGCGACAACTGCAGCGGCGACACCCTTGTTTCGTGATGCGACGGCAGCAGCTCCGACGGCGGCACGCTTCTCCGTGGATGCGAGGCGCTTCTCTTGATGCGGTGCAATGCGACAGCTACAGCGGCGACACCCTCCTGCGGAGTTGCGACGGCAGCGGCTGCGACGGCGACACGCTTCTTCCTCGATGCGAGACTCTTCTTTTGATGCGGTGCAATGCGACAGCTACAGCGGCGACACCCTCCTTCGGAGTTGCGACGGCAGCAGCAGCGACGGCGACACGCTTCCTCTTCGTTGCGGGACGCTTCTCTCGATGCGGTGCAATACGACAGCTACAGCGGCGACACCCTCCTTCGGAGTTGCGACGGCAGCAGCAGCGACGGCGACACGCTTCTTCCTCTTGAGTCGCGCTTCCAGCTCCTTGCGACACGCAGTCCCTTCAGAAGGCCCAAAGCAGCAGCAGGCACTTCCAAAGGATTCTTGGGGAGCTGGTGGTTGAAGTCTGTTGTCCCTGAGACTTCAGCAGGAGGCAAGCTCTTTTCTCAAGCCCTTGGAGATACTTTACAAGTTGAATAAAAGTGCACACAAAGTCCTTTCTCCTTCCTTTGGCAGTCAGGCAACCACTGCAGGCAGATCCCTCTAGCTTAGGGATAGTCTTCTCCTCAGTTCCTTCTTGGTTCCGCTCCTCAGCAAAGGTTTCTTCTTGTTTTCCCAAAGTGATCTAATTTCCTAGGGGTCTGGGTCCCCTTTTTATACACAGTTTTCCTTTGTTCTCTGAAGGCAGAGAGGCCTCTGCCTAGCCCAAAACCAGTTCTGGTCAGTCCTGGAGCACTTTGTTTTTCTGACTCCTTCTTTCCTTTGTGAGTGAGGGGCAGAGCCATCAGACGCCCGGCAGGAGGTGGAGCCAGCATTGTGGAAGGCAGGCACAGCCCTATTCAGACCCAGGTGCAACTCCTCCCACCCATCCTCCTTCAGGCAGACCTATTCAGCCTAGTGCTGACTCACCCTGCCTCCTGGAATCCCCCAGCCCCTGTCACTCACAAACCCAGACACACAATACACAACCTGAGCAGAGGCAGCTGGATGGTTTAGGCAAGAAAATACCTACTTTCTAAAAGTGGTATTTTCAAACAAAGAATGTTAAAACCAACTTCACTAAAAGATGTATTTTATCATTCTGAGTTCAGGCATACTAAATTCGTTTTTCTACCATGTTCTCTGGGTCAGTGAGGATTATAAGGTGTAATAATCAAACTGCCCATTCTGGCCTATGGAGAACAGGTAGCCTTGCAATAGTGAAAAACGAAAATGGCTGTAATTCACTATTAGGACATGCCACACACACCAGGGCATGTCCTACCTTATACTTACAATGCACCCTGCCCTTGGGCCTACCTTAGGGGTGTCTGATATGAAGGTAAGGGAAGGTTTAGGGACTGGCAAGTGGGTGCACTTGCCAAGTCGACATGGCAGTCACAGACTGCACACAGGCTCTGCAATGGCAGGCCTGAGACACATTTTACAAGCCGCTTCTGTGGGTGGCACAACCAGTGCTGCGAGCCCACCAGCGGTATTGGATTTACAAGCCCTGGGCACACTCAGTGCACGGTACTAGGGACTGACAAGTAAACCAATCATCCAATCATGGAGTCACTAATCCATACATCGATTTATCATGGGGAGAGCATATGCACTTTAGCACTGATCAGCAGTGGTAAAGTGCCCAGAGTCATAAAACAGCCAACAACAGGTCAGAAAAAATATAGGAGGAAGGCAAAAAGTTTAGGGATGACCCTGCAAAAAGGGCCAAGTCCAACACAACCCCCTTCCAGCCAAAACGCAGGGGAGACCAATCACTACCCTGATGGGCTTCTCTGCTTTGGGCGATAGAACATGGACCCTGGCCCGCAACAGCAGGGGCATACTCCAGTTCTACGTCAATCTGAACCTATTTGGATCCCTCTGTCCATACTCTCAGGGCCCACCAAGCTAACCCATGGGGAACCCTTCTCCTCACCTGTGGACACCACCTGGGGAGCACCTAACCTTAACTTGCTCACAGGTGTGTCCCAACAGACAGACAGCAAGCCACAGTGGCCACTGACAGTGGTCAGGGATGAGACCCAGGCCTTATGCCTCTCAGGGCTCTCAAACCTCTGTGGCGTCAGAGAGCGGGGGGCAGTAGCCCCAGGTGCTTGGCACCCTTTGTCCATTCTCCCTCCTGTCAGGTCAGGTATGACATCCTGACACTGACCTACCAGCCCCGGGCCTGTACCCGGCGGCTGGACTGGAGACTGGGGTGGGCTTTCCCACACCCGGTCCTCCTCCTTGGGGCTCTGCACCCTCCCACCTGGAGCGGTACCCCCTTCCAGAATTGTCAGGGCACCTGTGGCAGGGGTCCTGCACAGTCCGCCCACCAGTTCAGGGGTTCTATCCTGCAACTGGGATCCCAGCATAGGGTCTGTACCCTTAGACTGGGCAGAGGCCAGGGGTGAGGCTGTCCTCTCCCCGCCCCCTTACTGGGGTCCTGCACCCTCCCACCTGGAGCGGTGCCCCCAGAAGACAAACTGGTAGGGGCACTGTTAGCAGCTGCCCCTTCCTCCAGGTCAGGGGGACACCCTGAACCTGGCCCTCCAACCCAGGGTCTGTACCCTTAGGCTGGACCTGTGCCTGGCAACCCAGGACTTCCGGGAGGGTACACCAACCCCCCAAGGGAAACACACTCCTTTAGAGTTGTGTAATAATCTGCCTGGCGCACCAGGACTTCCTGGGGAGCACGCATGCCCCCCAGAGGGTAACACATCTCTCATGTGTTGTGTGACAGTCCGCCTGGCGCAGATCTCCCGACCCCTGTCCATCTGACAGCGCGTGAAGATCCCCCAGGACAGAAGTGGTGTCACCATGGTCATTCACTGGTGACTCAGCCCTTCTGGCTGGTCCCTGACCCACTGGTTCTTCCACTGGGGACTCTCTCCCCCTCTCACCCCTCACTCTGGACTTCTGCACCCTCCCAAGTGGAGCAGCACTGCCAGATACCAGAAACACTGGAGCTCCATTTACAGACGCTCCAGGTTCTCTAGACACTAGGAGATCCTCCTCAACAGGCGGCCCATCAGGACAACCTAGGCTCCCTACCTGGTGTTCCCTTAAAGAACCATCCAGGCTCTGAGACTGGGTTTCGGGCACCTTGGGACACGCAGCCCCACACTCACTCCTTCTCCACTGAGACAGGACGTGAGTCCCTACACCCCTCCCATTACCACGGGACCTAGCTGGGCTACACTGAACCTCTCCCACCACTCTGGGTTGGAAGACACCTGAGCCACTCCTCTTAGGGTCACTCCCCAATGCCCCTTCAGACCCTCTGGAATCCACCAAAAGGTCTGCCTCCAATGTGAGCTCCCTGGGGTCAGAGAACTCACTCTCCAACAGGTGTTGGCATAGCTCTGGAAAACAGGGACTTACAATATGCTCTCCCACAATTGGATCACACAGCCCCCTACAGGGGTTAACCAAACTATCCTTCACCTCACCATCCAGTGCCTCGCACACGTACTCCACACCACTCTCCTGAGATTGGCAAGACAGTAACTGACTGTCTCTGTCATTCAACCCACACTCTTCTGGGCGGTCTTCACACTCACATACCAGGACTTCAACCATGGGGGAACCCCTCTCCCTGCACCTCTCATCTAGAGTCAGTAGAGTGTCCCTCCCACCACTAGGACCATGAATCCCTGCGTCAGTTTCCCTATTCCTCTCAGGGACACTGCGCACTACTGGAGCTACCTCATGTCCTTGAACCTCCTGGTGTATGTTAACCCCCTCCTTCAAGTCAGGCGCCACATCTCTGGGTGTGTGCACTACTCTCTCAGCACTGAATAACTTAATTTTGCTGCCACCATCTGAGCTGGACTCCACCTCCAACTCAGCAAAGCTCACTTCCTGAGCTGCCCAAATTTCTTTTTCTTGGGCTAAGGCCCTCTGAGCCTCATCAATCTCTCTCAGCTCTTCATCAATCTCTTTCAGCTTCTGCTCATGAGCCAGAAGCCAGCTATCTTTTTCTGTTTCTCCCTCACTTTTAGAGAATTTCTCCTCCTCAGACTCAACTGGTAGTGTTGCCTTCCAGCGGGGTAACTCATACTGAAACAGGGATGCCTCTAGATCCTCCCTGGACCTTCTCTTCACAGGCAGCCCTCTTTCCTTGCAAAACACACGTAGCTCCTTCATTGTGTAGATAAACATGTGCCAGAAGTTGAGTTCCATTTTGCAACAACTAACTAGAGTCATGGTATCAAAAATACCTCCAGGAGGACACCATAAAACAAAAAAACAGTATGTGGTCGCGTTTGGTCTGCACTCACTAGTAGTGTTCACCAATCACTGTACATGAGTCACAAATGCAAGTCCAGAATCCTCACCGCTGACCACCAATGTTAGAATTGGGGGTCTCTAGTTGGCACAGGTAGGTACTTGTGACAAATAGGGACCCTCGCCTCTAGTCAGGGTAAAGGGGTACACTCCTAAAATAACCCCTGCTCACCCCCTTGGTAGCTTGGCACGAGCAGACAGGCTTATCTCAGAGGCAGTGTGTAAAGCATTTGTGAACACATACAGTAATCTAGTGACACACTACAGATGGACACCACACAGGGTTTTATATCAAAAATAAGTATTCTTTATATAGTTTTAACACAAGACCATAAACGACAAAAATCCACAATACTGTACTTAAAATGGTAGGTTTAGCTTAGTTCAGTTCAGTTCTTAAGATGCGACACTTTAAGTCAATGTACCTTACGATGCGGGACGCTTCCACAACAAGCAATGTTGCAGCGATGGAAATGCGACAAAGTTCTGGTGCAAAGAAATAAAGACGTCAAGTTCTTCTTGAGGCGGCACGCTTCTCCGAGGTTGCGAGAAGTCTCGACTCGATGCGTCAGCTACAGCGGCGACACCCTTGTTCAGCGATGCGACGACAGCGGCTTTGGCGGCGACCCTCTTCTCCGACGTTGCGAGACGCTTCCGCTCGATGCGACAACTGCAGCGGCGACACCCTTGTTTCGTGATGCGACGGCAGCAGCTCCGACGGCGGCACGCTTCTCCGTGGATGCGAGGCGCTTCTCTTGATGCGGTGCAATGCGACAGCTACAGCGGCGACACCCTCCTGCGGAGTTGCGACGGCAGCGGCTGCGACGGCGACACGCTTCTTCCTCGATGCGAGACTCTTCTTTTGATGCGGTGCAATGCGACAGCTACAGCGGCGACACCCTCCTTCGGAGTTGCGACGGCAGCAGCAGCGACGGCGACACGCTTCCTCTTCGTTGCGGGACGCTTCTCTCGATGCGGTGCAATACGACAGCTACAGCGGCGACACCCTCCTTCGGAGTTGCGACGGCAGCAGCAGCGACGGCGACACGCTTCTTCCTCTTGAGTCGCGCTTCCAGCTCCTTGCGACACGCAGTCCCTTCAGAAGGCCCAAAGCAGCAGCAGGCACTTCCAAAGGATTCTTGGGGAGCTGGTGGTTGAAGTCTGTTGTCCCTGAGACTTCAGCAGGAGGCAAGCTCTTTTCTCAAGCCCTTGGAGATACTTTACAAGTTGAATAAAAGTGCACACAAAGTCCTTTCTCCTTCCTTTGGCAGTCAGGCAACCACTGCAGGCAGATCCCTCTAGCTTAGGGATAGTCTTCTCCTCAGTTCCTTCTTGGTTCCGCTCCTCAGCAAAGGTTTCTTCTTGTTTTCCCAAAGTGATCTAATTTCCTAGGGGTCTGGGTCCCCTTTTTATACACAGTTTTCCTTTGTTCTCTGAAGGCAGAGAGGCCTCTGCCTAGCCCAAAACCAGTTCTGGTCAGTCCTGGAGCACTTTGTTTTTCTGACTCCTTCTTTCCTTTGTGAGTGAGGGGCAGAGCCATCAGACGCCCGGCAGGAGGTGGAGCCAGCATTGTGGAAGGCAGGCACAGCCCTATTCAGACCCAGGTGCAACTCCTCCCACCCATCCTCCTTCAGGCAGACCTATTCAGCCTAGTGCTGACTCACCCTGCCTCCTGGAATCCCCCAGCCCCTGTCCCTCACAAACCCAGACACACAATACACAACCTGAGCAGAGGCAGCTGGATGGTTTAGGCAAGAAAATACCTACTTTCTAAAAGTGGTATTTTCAAACAAAGAATGTTAAAACCAACTTCACTAAAAGATGTATTTTATCATTCTGAGTTCAGGCATACTAAATTCGTTTTTCTACCATGTTCTCTGGGTCAGTGAGGATTATAAGGTGTAATAATCAAACTGCCCATTCTGGCCTATGGAGAACAGGTAGCCTTGCAATAGTGAAAAACGAAAATGGCTGTAATTCACTATTAGGACATGCCACACACACCAGGGCATGTCCTACCTTATACTTACAATGCACCCTGCCCTTGGGCCTACCTTAGGGGTGTCTGATATGAAGGTAAGGGAAGGTTTAGGGACTGGCAAGTGGGTGCACTTGCCAAGTCGACATGGCAGTCACAGACTGCACACAGGCTCTGCAATGGCAGGCCTGAGACACATTTTACAAGCCGCTTCTGTGGGTGGCACAACCAGTGCTGCGAGCCCACCAGCGGTATTGGATTTACAAGCCCTGGGCACACTCAGTGCACGGTACTAGGGACTGACAAGTAAACCAATCATCCAATCATGGAGTCACTAATCCATACATCGATTTATCATGGGGAGAGCATATGCACTTTAGCACTGATCAGCAGTGGTAAAGTGCCCAGAGTCATAAAACAGCCAACAACAGGTCAGAAAAAATATAGGAGGAAGGCAAAAAGTTTAGGGATGACCCTGCAAAAAGGGCCAAGTCCAACAGAGGTGGTCACACGAGGGTAGGCAACTCCAACGTGCTGCTCAACCGCAATGGGCACCAGCAGTGGGACGAGAATGAAGAGCTGATATAACACCTTCCAGAGGAGTTCCGCAAGAGAGCCAAGCCATAGTCCAGGAGGGTAAACACATCACCAACTCCTGCCTCAAATCTGCCCTGGATGCAGCAGACACGGCCAGCAGACAGATGTGCACAGGCACCACACTCAGGAATCACGCCTGGCTGAGAGTCTCAGGCTTCAAACCGATGGTACAGGCTTCAGTCATCAATATGCCCTTCACGGGTGAGGCCTTTTTCGGACAAGCAGTGGACGAGGCAATACAATAAATAAAAAAGGGTAGTAACACTGCAAAGACCATGGGGGCACTGCAGTTCAAAGGATCTTTTAGGAGAGGAGGTACAACTACCAGAAGACCGACAGGCAGGGAGGCCTTTGCAGCTGAACAACAATGCCAGCAACAACACCAAAGCCTTACTCATCTGGCAGCACAACAACCGAAACACCATCAGTAGCAACTCCTAGAAAGGCAGCCCTTTCGAGGAAGGTCAAGAGGAAGAGGCCAATCCTGCACAGGAGGAAGATCAACAAGCAAGTGACTCACTTACCACACATCCCCACCACAAAACTCCAGTGGGGGCAGAATAGGAGGGTTCCTCCAGGAGTGGAGATCAATCTCCTCAGGCAACTGGATTTTAAACATAATAAGACATGGCTGCTGCAGAGAAATCGCCAAACCACTGCAACTTGTCGCTCCAGGAGTAAAAACCTTAGGGGTACAGGAACTCACACAGCTGTGAAGAGAAAGGCAAAGAACTCATCCAAAAACAAGCCATAGAAGAGGTTCCAATGCACACAATAAAGGGATAGAGGAAACCACTGCCCTGCTGCCTCCACAATTATCAACAAACTCACATACTGTACGGCAGCCAGTGACTGTGCTCACATTCGCCCATAGGATATTACGGTGCCAGTGAACAAAGGATACAAAGATTATGGACTGAAGTGCCTCACCCACTTTTTCGTGGCATGCTTCATCATCGGCCTGTCCGTCCCACCGTGTTAGAACAGTGCCAATATGGTGGTCTCAACTTTCTGCAAGGGAGCTCAGAATAAAGTAGTTCTGGTTAATCAATGGGTCCAGAATAGAAAATAAAACTACCTCTATGTAAACCCAGGGGAATCCCTTTATTCAGAGGGTACTCAGGGCAGGGTTAAAAAATGATAATCTTAGATGTTTATGAGAGACAATGTCTCAAATCATCCATTACACTAAATCAGTGCCAACATAATTTGGCCTAAATGTGTGGTCATGCACTAAGGTAAGAATAGGTCTTGACTCTATTTGTCAGATCAACGTCTAATACCCTTTCATCTCCAGGATCCACAAACATGGGTTACGTCGGTGGGGGACCACTCATGTAGTCACACATTCGTCAAGGCACAGGCCCCGCCTTACGACCTAGTGGACGCCTGTGGCAGGACCTGTACCTTGAAAAGGATTCATGCTGCAAAACGACATGGAGCAGTTTTGCAACCTGAGAATTTTCTGGATTCACATGTGACCCCCTCGCCTCCCCGGAAATGAGGGAATGAGGGAAGTAGCAAACAGCCGATGAGAACAACACTTAAAAAAAAAAAACATTAAAAAAGAGCAGAAAATTATACGGATATGTAAAAAAAAAGAAAGGGGAAAAGAGTAAGAAGAAAATAGAATCTGAAAATGGCGACTATGCACAGGAAGTTCTGGGGTGCCGTCTGATGTCATACAAGTGATGGACTTACCACCAAATGGTGGTCGACGATGCTATCAACAATAACAACAACAAAACAAGCATTGGCATAGCCAATCGGTCTCGCCTTTGGGACCTTGTAAGTGTTTAGCCAGAGCTATTGGCTTTACCAATGTCTTTAAACTATGTTGTAGAGCATTGTGGCTGCTTTACACTATGTTGAACAGTTATAATAAAGTGTTAGCAAAAGCAGTCTCAGAGCACCACGAAACGTAGAGCACAGTGAGAGAGCAAGAGTCGCAGGAAATTAAAGAGTGAAAGATGCTAAATGGAGGAAGGAAACAGGTGCGCGAGGCTGGGGGCCTGGAACAGGAGTGGAGCTTGGTCTGCATGGCATAGTCAGAGTACGTGGCACAGGTAAGTGCGACAGGCAAGGCCAGGTAGTCTCTGCTTAATGGCTGGTTAGTGCTGCAGCTGAAATTAAGTAAGAGCGTGACGGGGAAGGAGTCCTGGGGGTGATGGGCAGGACTGGAGTCGGCAGCAGGGAAAGCAGGTGGTAGAGCAGCGCTGAGAAAAAAAGTGGGAAGGTCGCTCGGTGGTGCAGCACGGGGAGCGGAGAGCAGGAAAAGCAACAAAAAAGGCTGAAGCAGAGGTTAATTTTTTTGTTCCTGCTATTTATACATAAGTTAATTTTAGATGTTTTTTAATAAGGGTTTTTAGTGTTACCTCTAGTAATTATACGCCTTCTCCAGATTAGAAATAGTCCAAGGGAAATGCGTTTGAGTACCAAAGTGCATTGGTGGTTGTGCTCACAGTTTCATGGCATTCCCACTAGTGGAACACCCATTTCCCTATAGGAGAATTACTCCTACGAAAATATTTGAGAGTAAATCTTTCTGGTGTGTAGAACATGTTTTTTGAATGTGAAGTGGCCTTCTGGCTGTAAAAATATCTTCACCTGCACACTGTTGCATCGTTTTGCACTCAGACTCGTTTCAAGTTGTGGAAGGAGGCCTATGCTCCGAATGCAGATTCAACATGGAGAGTTCTGCTAGGTCTAGTACATCGATTCATTTATTAAATACATAATGGTTTATTCCTCACGGTTTGTTTTCCAAAGTATTGCTTCGTCACTGACCTTTTTTCCATTTTTATTTGCATAATTGTGCTTCAACTGGAACTTAATCATTTCACATTCTAGATTTTTCAACACCTGAAGAAGGCCGCCTTGCTAACTTTACAATATGTACACTTTGTAAATGCTTAAAATTATTATGACTGTATGTAAGCGACCATACTAAAAAACTAAATTGCGTGGCATTCCAGGGGCGAGGCCGAGCAAAGCGTTTTCTCGAATAGATTAATTGTTTAACTCTCTTCCCTTGGCAAATGAAACGAGGCAGGGGCATGCTTCTCCGAGCCGTGTTTTCTTTTTTTATTTCATAGTTGTGATTTGTACGACGTCTTAGAGCTTTAATACATTTTAATTAGATGACTAACCAAAATGATTTCCACATTAAATTAACAGGATGCGCGAAAGCTCACTTATAAATACATATATAATTAAGAACGACTCATTAATTTCTGTTTGTCACAAGGATCTTCCACGCGGTTACTTTGTACATGTATAGCCGCTTCCTATGGCCGAGGATAGCAAGGGGCAGGGCAGCCATGCCCTTCTCCAGTGCTGCGCCGATCACTTTGTAGTGGCGGTGAAGAAGGAGCCCCCTGAGAGTGTCTATGCTTCTGCATGCAAGCACAATACATGGCGATCGGAAGAAATACAATTAAACAATACCGATCTGCGAAGACAGAAGTATTAATCCGCTGCCACTTTCCCTTGTACTTACTGCAGCCCAAGAAGACCTGATTGAGGGAGCAAAACAGTTGTCCATTTGTCCGTGGCCAAAGTAAATAAAGAGGTGGATGTGTGTTAGCTGCGCTGAACAAAAGAAAGGTGGCCGCTATTGTTAAAGATAAAGTGCCTGCACGAAACGCCGAAAAGAAATTTAAAAAAGCGCGGCTGTGAAAGCGACGCGGCCGTGAAAGGCCACGCTAATTTAAAAAAAACATATGGCCTCTGCGCGCCTGCGCCTGTTTCCCTTGCGGCAGCGTGCAGGGGCACCATCTGTTTGAAAGTTAATTACAAACAGATGTCGCCAAAGCTCGCTCCCGCAAGGGAATCGCCAAACGTGCACGCGTTGCCATTGAAAGCAATGCAAAGCGTGCACGTTTTTGGGCGAAAAAGCGAATCGATTCGTAAAGGTCTCCTCCTATGCAGCGCATGCGCGCTGCGTAGGCGAGACCTAAAAAGAAGAAAGAAAGACAAACGCATTTCCGGACCTAGCCACTAGATGGTGGAATAGATGCACAGCATGGGAATCCAGAAAATTCTTCAGCCAGAAAACTACTACTGGTAAGTAACCATAGCCCTAAGGGTATGAGAATCACCACTGAGGAAATGTCCTTCCTCTGCAGTCCCGTCACCTTGGAGAGTATCTTGCTGGTGCTTCAGAAATCATACTATGAGGCCTAACTTTACTAATGATTTGCGCTAGCGTTAGAGGGACCCCAAGCCCTCAAGGACACAAAGCACAGCAGTCTATATGTTATCCTTCCCAAACGGAGCACTTTTCAAAGTGCAAAAACTGCTTTGTGGTGCTTTGCATCATGGGTGCATTACTGGGGCAGATCAGCGCAAATATTGCAAAGAGCGATCTACTATGAAAGTCAGACCGGGCTTTGCATCGAAAATTTACACCTACTCGAAGCAGGCGCAAACAAGAGGAAGTGTGTTCATTCCTGAAATAAACAGCGCATTGCATGTGTGCTGCAGTGCACAGCACACATCGAATGCATGGGAACATTTGGCGTTTGTCTACGCATAAGAATGTGTAGAAGTAGTAGTTTATGCCGTCAATACAAATCCTGCTAGACAGAGCATGCTCACCTCCGCACCGTGGTGCAAGGGTGTGTGTTGCGCAGTGCACGGGATAACATCAGCAGCAGGACAAGCTTGCAGATAACACTCTGTGTGTAAGTTCCCCTTTTGCACCATGCAGCACACATAGAAAGAGGAAGTAATGAGGAGAAATAAAGGTATTCCTCCTGGTTACGCCTCCCCTGAGAAGACGTATCTTTTTGGCGCATTCCCAGGTCTACCAGCAATGGTAAATCTGAGAATGCATCAAAATCCATGGGCGTTGCGTGGGAACACCCATGCAACGCCCATGGAACGCCTTCCCAGGACAGAGTAACGCAACACAGTGTTTGCGCTGTTTTGCGTTACTCCTTATATGTGAAGCCACTCAGGGCTATGCAAGGTGGCCTTTACAGGCTTCATAAATCGCATTTTGGGCTTGTGTCGCACATACACCATGCTGCGTGGTGCAACCTCAGTCATAAATATGTCCCTGTGTATTTACATGAATAGCCATTTAAATGGATTTTTTTTAATGTATTTACAGATGCCACTTCCTGTGAAGCCGCATGCGATGTCATGCACAGAGATGTCACACGCCATGATGACACTTTCATACTATCTAGCTTAGTTAGCCCCTCCAGTTATGTTTTCTATGACTTGTGCCCCGTTTTGAACTATGCAACGCAGCACATGTGGGTGCTGTGCTGCTATCACTGTTCAGTGTGAGCCTTATTTTGAGCCGGTTCCTGTCTTGGAGAAGGAATGTGAGTATTCATGCTGGGAGAGATTGCCACCTGCCATGGTCTGACCCACACAGTCCAAGCAGTGACTCCTCTGTTCGGTACTCCTACCTGATAGAGACTTCTGCTGGGCTGGGGCCTGGATAGATTTTTGTTTTGTCGCGAGAACACCTGCTCCAGTGGGACTGGTTTGAAAAATGCACCTGCCACTTTCCAAAGGTTGGTGAATACAGTCCTTACAGGCCTGGAAGATAATAGTGCAGCATATCTAGATGATATTGCTGTCTTTAGTTCCACCTGGGAGGATCACCTGGTCCACCTAAGGAATGTTTTGGAGGCCCTGCAAAAAGCAGGCCTAACTATCAAGGCTACTAAGTGCCAGATATGGCAGAGTCAGGTTGTGTACCTGAGCCACCTTGTAGGTGGAGGCCAGGTTCAACCATTGCAGAGCAAAATCCAGACCATAATGGACTGGGTTGCTCCCACTACCCAGACTCAGGTGAGAGCCTTCTTGGGCCTGACTGGGTACTACAGAAGATTTGTAAAAGGTTATGGATCCATAGTGACCCCATTGAATGACCTTACCTCTAAGAAAATGCCCAAAAAGGTTCAGTGGACAGTTAACTGTCAAAAGGCATTTGATGACCTGAAGCAGGCCATGTGCACTGCTCCCATTCTGATTACTCCAAAAAGTTAATTGTACAAACAGATGCATCTGAGTTGGGGGTAGGGGCTGTACTGTCACAGTTGAATGATGAAGGTCAGGATCAGCCAGTAGCTTTTATTAGCAGAAGGCTGACCCCAGAGAGAAAGTTGGTCAGCCATAGAGAGGGAGGCCTTTGCTGTGGTTTGGGCTCTGAAGAAGTTGAGGCCATACTTGTTTGGCACTCACTTCATTGTTCAGACCGACCATAAGCCCCTCTTATGGCTAAAACAGATGAAGGTTGAAAACCCCAAACTTTTGAGGTGGTCCATTTCCCTACAGGGGATGGACTATACAGTGGAACATAGACCTGGGAGTAGCCATGCCAGTGCAGATGGACTCTCCAGATATTTCCACTTAGAACATGAAGACTCAACTGGTCAAGGTTAGTTTAATGTCCCTGCGTTTGGGGGGGGCGGGGGTTGTGTAGGAGAGTAGGATCTGCTTCTTATGGTTACCCCCACTTTTTGCTGATGTTTCACTGTTTTTCGACTTTAGTCTGGCTGGGGCCCTGCTATCCAGGACCACAGCCTAGCTGCTTCCTCTCTAAATTGATTCCCTGTACCTTAGGTACACCACATATTGGACTCTGGGGTGCCCTTATAAGTCCCTAGTATATGGTATACTATGTACCAAGGGCATAGGTACCCCAAAGGCCTACCAGGGTCTGAAGCAGGTATTATGCCACCCCTGGGCAGCCTTCCAAAATGACACCACAGGTCTGCTACAGCAGCCTGAGTGAGGTGGTGCATACACCCCTTACAGAGATATAGGTTCACTACATCTCACCCTATCACTGCATATATAAACCTATCAGTCACCCCTATGGCAGGCCTTATCAATACTGAAGGCAGGGTGCTTAGTTTTGTGTGAGAGGGTGCCCATGCATGAGCATAGCCCCTCTGCAGCCTTCGGAATCTATCCTCCGGGGTTGTCTGTGAATGCAGCCTGACCATATACTCTTAAGTGCATTATAACTAAACGGTAAATGCTAACTTTGGGATGACTGCACGGAAACATGTTGTGTTTGTCAAACACCTTGGAATCATACCCCCACACCAGTAACTGGTGTGGGAGTATGATCCCACCCTTCTAGAGGGAGAGACATGACAGCACCGGTATACCCGGTACCAACAAACAGAGCCCTGGCATCACAAAATGGATGCTGCAGCCACAGACACGAGTCTGGCCTCCTGCTGCTGACCGAAACTCCAGCAGGGGAGGCCTGGACAATAGGTTTCCTGTCACAGGGAGGTGTTACCACCTCCCAGACAGGGTTTAGTGTATTGGGGCTGGGTGGGTGCACTCTCAGAGTGCTTTGAAGTCCTGCACTGGGGGCACATTTGGTGTCCCTGTGCATAGCCCAGGTCAAACCGGTTGCAGGGGCTACCAGCCCCTGCTCTGGCGCAAAACTGGACAAAGGAAATGGGTGTAGCCACCCCTCTTTCCTGACCCTCCCATAGGTGGGTCCCCAGAGTATGTCCAACCCCTTCCTTGGGTATAAGATAGGAACCCCTGGCAACAGGACTTTAGATATCCCTGGACGAAACTCTGAAACTGAATCCTGGACTTTCGACGATCTGTTCAACGCCAGATTACTGAAGAATCTCCCTTGGAGAAAAGGAGTTACTCCCCTGCTTGGCAGGCACCAAAGACGCATCTGACCGGTCTGCATCTCCAAAGCTCCCACCGGACGCCGAAGACTTTGCAACCCAGGAGTGGGTTTTCAGACTTCTCAGAGGCTGACCCAAGTCCCCAGCAAAGCTGAGACCCGTAGCCCTCGTGGGTACTGTGGAACCGGAACCCCTGGACACCGTGCACATTTGCAAGTGCATATGCTTTTCGTCAATCCTTGAGGCTGTGCTTTGGGTTACTTGTAGCCCTGACCCCGAGCAGTGAATCCACTGAAGATTGCCAGCCTACCCACTCCGAGTGACCCTTGGGCTACCATTTTGTGATTCCGCTTGAGGTCCCTTTGCGATCCCTTGTCCGTCGACTTGTGGGTCCCTGAGAAGGGTAACTTTACTTTGATTGGGCTTTCCTGGTTGCTCCAGACGTGCCCTGACTCTCCATCGCTTGGGGAGTCCCCAGGACCTTGCTGGTTTGCACCGAAGCATCTTTCCTCTTCCTGCGTGGGTTGCTGTTGCCAAGGCTTGTTGGGTCCAATCCGGGCACCGATGCTGCAGCACTCGACATCCTTTGTGAGACAGCTTGAATCCAGCTCCTGGTCGTCGTCAACGCCTCCTGGTCCTCATGGCTGAAGAGTCAAGCGTCACCTCTTTGCACCGGAAACACCCGACATCGGTGGGCATTCGACTATCGTGCCCCTGGTCACTGGCAAGTGACCCAGACTCTGTCCCCTCTGCTTTCAGGTCCTGCACATCTTCGATCCAGGCTTGGATCCCTTCGGACACTTCGCATCTTCCCTGCAGCAGCACTTCTCTGCAAGCTGCCATTGAAAACGACGACGCGACCCGACACCATTTGACACCTATGCACCCGGCTTCCCTGGGTGAGGTAACACGAGTACTCCGGTGCTCCCGTGGGTGTTGACCCTAGAACTATCTAAGTCCAAGAGGGTTTGGTCCTAGTCCATTTCTAAGTGTCCTATAACTTTAAAACTCTAACCGCGACTTTCCCCATAGAAGCTAACCGAGTCCCGCGGCTGTGTTCACACACTGCACACGTCCTCCGTGGGTCCCCTGTGTCACTACCTTGGGTGGTTCCTTGGGGTCCCAGCGATTCTACAGGCTCTAGGCCTTGTGTCTAGCCAAGTAGTGGTTCTTATACCACTTACTTAGTATATGGTTTGGTCTCCCCCTGGAGCCTATCGTGTATTGTGCTATTTACTGTTGATTAAATGCTTGTAACTTGTGTGCTTTGACCTCTAGCCTCATAAAGAGACTAGTGGGTAGTGTTTAGTAATAAATACATATATTTTATATATATACCTGGTGTGGTTCTCCTTTCATTTGGTCATTCATGAGATTATAGTCTGGTAAAACAAACAGCTTTACACTCCTTCAAGACTTAGCCTGAAGGCTGCTCTCCATAGCTACCACTAGGATAGCTTTCAATAAAGGTTGTCTTTAACCTATCACCTCTAAGGGGCTGTTTGGACTGGTGCAAGGTGCCCACTATAACTAGTGGACAGCATATACCAGGCCAACTTCTCACACACTCGGCTTCCAGGGTTGGAACCCAATGATGAAGCATGTCACCAACTAGGTTGGGGAGTGAGGGTTCTTTCAAAAACCCTGAAGGTTCCCCCCTGTATTGCTGTGAGTGAGAGTCTCTAAAGGATTCTTGGTTAGTAAATAAGGTACTCGCTCTTGTTCTTTGGTATATTTATGAGGTAGGTCACACATTTCAACTCACTTCGATTGGATGCCAACACAGAGATTGTAGCCTGTCAAACACCTTGTCTGTGATCACCCTTTAAACAAAGTTAACAGTTTTTTTTTAATGCACCTTGTTTTCCTCAAAGGAAATGGAGCCGCGTTTAATAAGAGGAGGTTTCTTTTTTTTTTAGTTTGTTTAGAAGTTGGCAGTCATTCTCTGGATCACTGTCTAAGCCCCAACAACCTTTTTTTTAACCATCACAAAAGGGAAGTTCTCATTGCAAATGGGAAGGGGGCTACAACCCTGATTCAGGAGTCTGTCACTTTTCAATGTTTTGAAACCATATTTCAGTCGTAAAATGTTGATACATCACATACTGGTTTGTTATTTGCAAGGGATGCCCACATTACAACCCTTCCAATAGCAGATGGGAATGGTCTCACAATACCATTTCTAGAGTCGTTAATGATTACAGACTCTTAAATTGTGATTGATGCATAGGAAAAACCTATTTTGCGGTTGCAAACTCCGAACTGGAGTGTTTGCGGCCCAAAAATACGTTTGTATATCTGGCCCTAAATGTGTGAAAACAGAGTGTACTTTTCAGTTGTAAAATAATCCCTCATTCATTCCACTGGAGGAGGAAGGATACACCGAAACAGCCAATAAAAAGAGAGTGAGACTAAAATTCTTCAGTGGGCTGATCCAAGATGTGACTGACAATGTCTCAAGCCAATGGCTGCAGATTCCTGGGTCAAAGGAGGCAATGGCTGAAGGAGGCTGACGCAAAGCCCTCTAGAGTATGAATAGAATACAATACATTTGCCATTAGTGAGAAAAGTGCCATATACGTCAAATCTAACAACTATATTAGCTCATCCTAAACATCTTGGATCCTCCGCTACAAGGAGAAATGCTGTTTCCTGTATTGCCATTTGTTACCTGCCTTTACCTTTGACCCGGAAGTTGAATTGCATTCACCCCATTGTCTCCTCAGCAGCATGGCCAGGCCAGCCTTTTTGATATTAATAAACTGGAATGACGACAGCCTGGTTGTGCTCACTGTCTAAATATTCAGTACCCTTGTGTTTAGGAATGTCAGGCCGGCCTGAACTTCGCGGATGAGCAGGAGGCTGAAGCCTTTCTTGACGTGGTGACCGAGAAGATTGAGAAGCAACACAACAGGCAAGGTAAGGCCGCCCAGGCGGATGGCAGTGACTGTGAAAAAAAGTGCAAAATCAGCTAGACGGCTGTCTGCCAGGCCAAATAAATAACAGGGTGATGTGGCCGTCCTTGTCACAGGATTTATACGAGTGGTAAATTGAGTTTTACTGTCCCCTCCGCTGTCAGTCCTCGGTTTGTCAGTCCTTCCCTTGTACTTATACAGTGAGGTATTTAGTCACCTGCACTAGTGTCTGCCCCCCTCGTTGTGGCTACACTGCAGGGGTGTAGCTCAGTCAATAAGACTGGGGGGCTGAGGTTCAGATTTCCCATTAGTCAGGCTGGGATATCTTGTTAAAATACATTATATGAGAAGCAGGACAGGACTAAAGTGACACTACCAGCCACAAAGTGCTTTGCAACTCACAATACCAACATGGGGATTCCTTGTGAAGCGCAAGGAAAAGAGGGTGGCAGATGGATGTTCCACCACGTCTTTGGGAGTGGGCAAATGGCATCTATAGTGATGGCAACTCCAGGTGCACGCGCTTTGCTCAGTGCGCATCAGAGGTAACAGGTACCGGAAATGGCACTCAAAACAAGCAGGCATGCAGCCTCTGCCATCCCTGCCTGACAGTATGACTCTCTGTGATTGGTTGCTAGCTCATGCGGACACTTGTTTACATCAGTGGCGGGTGCCACAACACGAAGGTGGAGGGGCGGGGGACGGACGGGCGGGCGGGTGAGGGGTGTAGGAAAAGTAATAATTTTTTTTAACTTACCTTTTCCCTGCAGCCTCCGACCACCGACAGCCGCGGCAGCCACGGAGCTCTCCCAGCAGTCTCTGGGAAGGCAGAGGCTGCTCAGCCAATCCTGGCGCTGCTCTCCTGGTAGGAGAGCAGCACCAGGATCAGTCTGATCGGCCTGCTCTGCTGCTCAGACACTGCCTGTGAGCCTGCGGCATTTCTCCAATCTGGCTGTGAACACAGCTGGGTTGGAAAAATTGAAGTGCGCATGTATGTTTGGCCGGCCTAGGACGGCCGGCCAAACATACATGCGCACTTCTAAGTGACACCACCTGCCTGTCATTGCCTGGCCCGGCTCCGCCCTGCACGCATGTAAGAATCAGTCAAAGAAAAATAAAACTATATTGTTTCATTATCATTTTATTTTTCTCTGACTGACTCTGATGAGTGGAGCGATGCTCCTCCGCCATTACGGAGGAACCGCCCCTGGTATACACTGTAATAAAGTTTGGTTGTGTCAATGCTACTTAACAGTGCAAGCAGCTGAGGGCTTCGGAGGGAGTAGACAGCAGTCACTTGAACCACTTCATTTCCCCCATTGCTAATGCTTCAGCTATAATTTGGAAGCAGGCGTACAATACATTTAACGGGTGACTACCAGCACTTCTCAGTAGCAAACAAGTACTCTTGAGGCAGTGAGTAACTGCTCTTTTATATTTCCATTTCGAACACTGACTGGTGTCCCTTTACTACGTGCCAATTTTTTTTATAATTGCAATGTTGGCACTTTGTATTTGCAGAAATGATGGTCTACTGTCCTTTGCAGCTCTCTGTCCCTGCATTTGCATTCATTGGGAAGTTGTGTCCACAGGGGAATTCCTGCAGCAAGAACATTATTAGTGCAGGGTTTCTGCAAATCCTTGCAAATGGCCATGTTTGCACTGGTCGGGTCTGGTAAAGCCAAAACAAATCTGACCAGGTTAATCGCAGATGCTCAATGTGACCATTTATACATGTGCCCCTAAAGAGCGTGTCAGTCTCTAGCGCTGTCAGTCCTTCTCTTGGCACTATCCAAGTTATAAACAAGGCACCTTTCTAATCTAGCTTGGTCTGATCTTCATGCCCGTTGATGGTGAGCAGAAGGTTTTATGCTAGAGCCAGTGTCAAACCTGACTGCTGCCAATGCTGTTCTAAGAAGGTGTTTTCTCTCCATTCTCTTCCTAGAAAAACGTCAGCTTCCACTACCACCTCCACCTACCAATGATGGTGAGTACTTGAGTCTCTTATTCTCCAGTGTGTTCGTTGTGTCTCTGAGACAAGAGATACATTTATATATTTTCAGTGCGTGATCCACATGAGAAGTGTAGAGGCCTAAAGATGGAGAAAAGCTGTAGCAATGTCTTCATGTAACTGTAACATATATTAGAACACTGGAATGTTAAGAGCTCCATTGAAGACATTTGCGTGCCTCAGGGCCAATAGCAACTGTTACAGACCTGGTGCTCCAACATTTCAGTGTTTGTCTTTCTGTTTCTCTTTGTTTATTTGCGGGCGTTCGTCCCCCAGTAGGTGTAAAGTTGTAATAGCATTATAGCCCTTCTGGTTCGTGCTTTGCTGGTTTTTAAAGGCCCTCACCTTAGTTACAGGCTCCACGTCTGCAGCTCGGGCTTATAACGTGAGTTCAGGGCCTTTAACAACCATTACAGTCATTGGCAGTGGTATAATACTACCCTGTTCCTAGAGAGGCCAAATTGGATAGCAACCTTGCCCAACACTAAACTGTCAGATACATTATCTCAACGGGCACAACAGGTCTCTCAGATGATATGCTTTAGAGCATTGTTTCCCAAACTGTGAGTCGTGACCCATTGGTGGGTCGCAGGCCAATTTTTAGTGGATCGTGAAAGTCCAGGTAATAAATAAATATGCCTTTAAATTCTGGATTTATTTTGTCACATTTGCTGTACTTCAAGACAGAGGTCAAATGTCAGTGTATGTCTTCTGACAAATTGCTGCTTTTTTAACATGTGGATTAGTGTATACAAACTCCCCTCACTTTGCAATCAGAGAAGGAAAAATGAAGTGAATTATGTGACAATCTTGCTGGCATACAGAAGCGTGAAAGGAAAGACTGTAGGATGCCATGTTTTTATAACGCAGAACAAAATCCAAAAGCCTGTAAATTAATGTACACATTCAGCAGTTAGGAAAGGAATAACCAAACACATTTTTTTGTAATTCTGAACTATGCGGGAAACAAAGATTTTAATAGAATCTAAACAAATCAAGACACTTTACTTGATGGTGCACAAATGATAAATATTCTCTGAAACCCGATTTCCACACAGTATCATTTGTGTGCATTATAGTTTTATCAGTAAAACTGTATGTGTGTTCCAATTTAGTGGCCATTTCAAAGGAAAATGTATTGTCTGCAAATGACAGTGCAATACCACATGATGCTTTAGTTATATTAAAAAATTACTCTCCTCTTGTCCATTAAAGGGTCGCGAAAGTTTGTCGTTCTAAAAATAGGGTCGTGGTTCTAAAAAGTTTGGGAATCACAGCTTTAGATTGTAGATATGATATTTCCTGGGTTTGTTAAATTAGAGTATATTGTTAAGCCAAGGATTATTCACAAAAAAGAATTGTGGTGTAATAAGAATCATAGCTGATATGGCACCAGATGTCCAGTAAGATCGGACAATCTGTGACAATTCAACAATAGTATATTTAAACAGTAAATTATCAATGTAATTCATGGAAATTAATTTTTGGAGAATTTTAGTCAAGGATACTCTGGGAAGGTGATGGTTCAGTGCCCAAGTGTGTACTGGAGAAACAAAGAGATGATTAAAACGTGTTTTTATAAAAACAAGGGGGCATATTATCAACGGCCAGCGATAATTATCGCTGGCCGTGCTTAGCGATAGATTTCTTATCGCTGGCTATCTCTGGAAATTATCGCCCTGGTAGCGCGTTATTAACAACACGCTTCTCCAGGGCGATAAAAATTCCAGAGATAGCGAGGTTATCGCCGTTTTGCAGGGAACATCGCTGGTTTTCCAGCGATGTTCCCTGCAAAACGGCGATAACTTTGCTGATACGACCCTGTGGTCGTATCAGCAGAATCCACCCCTATGTTAGGGATGGCTAAGTCGGGATTATAGCAGACGTTAGATTTTGGCGAAACGGCCGTTTTCGCCAAAATCTAACGTCTGCTATAATCCTGTGGGCTGCCTTGTAAATATCGCGATGTGCACATCGGCGATATTTACAACGTAGCCCATCTGGGGTACGCCAGTAACGCCACTTTGCATCTCATTAGAGATGCAAGGATGGGCGTTGGGGAAAGGGCGATAGTGCAGGGATTCACGCAATAGCGTGACCTTGCTGATTAGGCGATAGAATTATCGCCGCTTTCCGTCCGAAAACGGACGCTAAAGCGGCGATAATTGACTATCGCCTGGTTGTTAATATGCCCCAAGGTGAGGCCTGCACACAGGCAGGGACAGAGACCCGCTACTGGAATGAACCATGATGGACACGCCAAAGTGCAAATACACTTATGAACGTACAAGTGCGATAGATCCGAAACATAGATATTAATTCCACAATCATAAGCTTCTGTAGTAAACATCAAAAGATGCCACCCATGGTCTCTCAGGCACAGGATAGTTGCTATTCTGTGCGATATAGGTGCATCTTATCTCGTGATATCTTTGCACAAGACATGATATCTATGCACTGAAGATGTCTTTCTGCAGCTGAGCTCCCTAGTCGTTGCAGTACATGGGTTTTCTGGCTTCAGCTGAGGTGATATTCTTTTCCAATGTGAGGGATGTGTGTGCCCAGGATCAGTGACAGAATATCGGAAACACAAAGATCGTATCAAAAATATTGAAGGCAAGAATATCGAGGAGGGTAGTGCAAATATAAATTTACTATTCTTAACTCCAGATCTATGTACCTTGAAGATACATATATCGTCAAGGTACATTTTTGTGGATATATAGTAAAACTTTACTTACCCATCGAAAATGAGCTACACAATATTCCGATATTTTGTCCAAATACCGTGTGCCTATCCACGTCAAAGGTGTTTTTGGAATGTAACACCAGGGCTATCCAAATTGGTTATCTTGGATATTCTGTCGCTGAAGGTACACCAACAAACTGTATGTAACAGAACCGTTCAACTAGAAGTAGGTTATTTAATGAGATATATGCCACCGCAGTGGTCTGGGTCCAGCATTTTACTGCAGATGTCACTGCAATGCGAACAAACACAGTGGTAACTGTTCTTGCATTGTTTTCTATAAATTACAAATGAAAAGACAGGACACAAGAGAGCCCTTGACAGCAGACAATGGGCCTTCGAGAAACCTCAGGGATTTTTCAGTTTTGTAAATGATTCTTAAACCAGAGGTGGCGAAGCCTGCAGTCGCCACCTACTGCCGGAGTGTAAGTCACCTCTGACTACTCACGTACCTGAAAAGAGTCTTGTGACAGTCACGGGAACCTGCAATTAAAACAGCAGCAGAGACACCCTTAGAGCATCAACAGGAAACAACAGTACGTGACGTTGGAGATGAGCATAGAGAATCAGCGAATAAGGCTAGGTCTGAGCAAAAGCTCGTCTGTTGTTCCCCTGCCCCGGAAGAGTTTTCTACAGACAGCTCTCTTTCCGGTCTGGATGTGTCTGGATGGACATTGTTTTACGCTATCATGAATAAGGGCTCTAGGCATGGACGTCGATCCACCAAAATGCCAGGGGTAGCAGAAGTTACATCACATGCCCTTTGACCTTCACTTTCACTCACACACATATGCTTACACATACACACATAAGCAGACTCTCTCATACAAACACACCCTCACCCGCAAGTATGCACACAACATACATTCAAAAGCATTTTTTTTTTTTACTTTACCTCAGCTGCCAGGGAAGATCATATTCCAGCTAATTGTACTCAATTTTAAGTACACTAATAGTTAATAATGTAATATGATACACCATTTGTGTACTAAAGAAAATGAGAGAAAACAAGGAAGTTTTACCCCAACCGTCGTCTATAAAGATGAGCTGCCCCTGTGCTCCTGGCACTGATTTTGCCACCTCTGAAGCCAAGGGTGCAAAGGCAGTGCCAAGGGTCACAAGGGACAAGCCAGGGGTTGCAGCTGCGACCCCTGGCAACCCCTAAATGACGTCCATGGCTCTAGGGCGGAGCAGTTTCCTACTTTTGAAAAGAACCTGCAACTATGTTGCAGTGATGGCTCACTTGGAACGGGGGTGGTGAGGCGGGGGATTACATTTTTTTTTTTAAATGAAGCTACCTTATCCACTGCCCCACTGCATGCCTCTCCCGCCGCTGCACACCTCTCCTCTGTCTGCTGGAAGCACCGGAAGCACCCAGGCTACCGGACTCTCCCAGCCAATCACGACGCTGCAGGAGCAGCATTGTGATTGGTCTGAGCATTCTGTTTGGACGCTCAGGCAGTGCCTGAGGAGGCTGGGCATGTTCTCCACGGGGCTTTGCAACACAGCCCAATAGAGAACATGCAAGTGCTCATGACAATTTGGCCGGCCCTAGAGGGCTAGCCAAACTGTCATGTGCTCTTAGAGGGGTGCAAACCACTCCACCCCTGCTCTGGCGTCATGGAGCCAGCCCCGCCCTGACTCCCGCATAGAAAAAGAAAATGATAATAACGTCATGTTATCATTTTCTTATTCCTTTTTGCACTGCTGAAATAGCAGTGGGGCAACGCTACTCCGCCTTAGTGGAGGAGCCGTCACGGCCATGGTGGCTCAATGAACCTCACTTCTACACTTGCACTATAATGATCTCAAATGCGACTTCATTCAGTAACAGCAGTTAACAGCTTCTCTCTTATAGTCCTCTAGGCCAGTGGCTCTTAGCATTTTGACATTTGTGACCCCCCCCCACACACTAATATACCTGTCTACCCTAATGCTGATGCTATTTTCTACCTTTTTATCCATATCAGGTGATTTCTAGAAGAGAGGTAGGTCCTCTCTGTATGCATTTTCACACCCTCACTTTAATTAAGTATAGGGATCTATATGCAAGCCCTGGTGAATGCCCGAGACCTATTTAGGCTGTCCAAGGGCAGAAACATGTAGGTACCTCAGAGGTATGTAAGGGCCATAGCACCCACCAACTTCCTCTGACTATATGCTACAGTATTTTTAGTCAGACCTAGGGTACCACCCTAGGTCTGACTAAAGGTATTTTAACAGTAAGGTATTTTTAACAGTATCAACTGGATCCCAGTGATTTAGCCAGAAAAAAAATAATTTCTAAGAACTCCCTCAATACAGCCCAACTTGACAGTGAAGCAGCATGGCAGCACCCCTTGACCCAGGTAAATGTCAGCTGTCCTCATGATCACTTGTCAGGCTTTTACTAAGATATCATGAGAATGCAAAATGGAAGACTACATGTACCAGAATGCATCAGGATCACACTGAGGTGCCAACACCATAGCCGCCAAGGTTTCAGATTGCTATGTGTGACCTTTTCATAATTTTAGAGTAATAATGAGTGACATTTTAATGACTATGAGTGACACTTTCGCATGAGCTAAATCAAGCAATGAAGATGAGGGATATATATATATATATATATATATATATATATATATATATATATATATATATATATATATCCGAAACTACACCCATTTTTAAGCAACGAGAAACTTTGTAAATGTAACTTCTGCAAAGCACCAGAAAAATATGGAACCAGGAAACAAGCATTTTTTGAAATTCAATAAAGCAAACTACTACTTTGATTCTTTAGTGGTTCCCAAACTGTGCGCTGCGGCACCCCGGTGCGCCACTAAAACCAGCCAGGGGCGCCACGGTCGCAATTGCAGAGAAGAATCTTTTAGGAATTACATTGGCCGTTTACATGTAGGCCGGCTGCACTGCTCCTGGCGCCCACTAGGTGGTGAACTTGTGCCTTTTAGCCCCATGATTTGTTTTTTTCGTTCTCTCTCATAGCTGCCAAGGTTTCAGATTGCCATGTGTGACGTTTTCATAATTTCAGTGTAATTATGAGTGACATTTCAACAATTATGTGTGACATTTTCTCGCAAACAAAATCAAGCAATGAAGATGAGGGAAACATTTAAATATAAGAAATTACATTCTTTTGAGGAACTAGAAACTCTAATATCTTAAAACTGTTGTAAAGCAACAAAAATGGAAGGGCACTAACCTAGTAAAAAGCAGTTACAAACAGCTAATCCTCGTGAAAAAATACAGTTGTGCAAACATGCTTGGGTCATGTAAGTTGACAGCTACTGTAAAAAGCTGTAGTTTTACGTTCCTCTCTGACAAAGAAATGTGTCCGGGGCGCTTTGAAAATCCAAGTTTTGCTTAAAATGCAACGCTTTTCCAGCTGTCGGCACTTGAATGAGGCCTGCAGACCTTTGGCCCAGACTCCTCTCAGGCGGGGTGAGGAGAGAAGAGTGGCCCATTAGGCAGAAGCTGGCACCCAGTCAACAAGAAGGTGAGTGATGACTTCTTCCTCCTGGGTTTGTTTACAGTCCAGGCTGCCCCAAAGTTGCCCTGAGAGGCCAACAGCCTGCCCTCTGGAAACTGAGCAATGCAGGCAAATGTGTCCCAGTTGGGCTGGCGCGCTGTCACGAGCCCCTGCTTGGCCTAAACTGCCCTCCCTTCCTTTTTGGAGCCAGGCTGCAGGTGCGGAGTTTCCGCTTTCGGAGTACAGTGGGGCGTCCTCGCTTCTCTGCCTTGTGGTACCGGGCCCTGCCAGTGAGGGTCACGGCAGCGCCGGCTGCCTTTTCCCTCTGCCTGCTCCAAATCGTCACATTTAAAAAAAAAAAAAAACAGCAGCAAAACACAGCAGTGCAGCATGGCCACAACGGCAATGTTCGCCTATAATTAACTGAATTATCTGCAAGCAAGCAGGTGCGTGGTGTGCCTAAAATGATCAGCTGTGAAACAGTCAGGCGCGTAATTAAAGAGGAATGTATTGTGCCACACGGGCTCTGCGTGCTAGCACATTCGACCGTAAAATTCTTTATAGAAACAATCTAAGAAGTAAACCAAGTTTGATTTAGTCAGTTGAGCAGGACCTCAAAAGAGAACGATTATAGGAAAATGATATGAGAAGCTCTCCATACCTTCATTCCTATTATTTTCAGGGATTAAAATGGAAGTCCTACCGAGGTCGGCCTTACATTCTCTCCCACCAAAAAATAGTAATGTAATGGGGAGCCGCGGCCTACGGCCAATTGGTCAAAGGAGCCGCGAGTCAAAAAAGTTTGGGAACCACTGCTTTATTATATTATATTTGCTGGGTGACAGCACTAGTGTTTACTTAAGATTAATTTAGGGGCTCAGTGACACTCTCTTTCAGGCACTAAGGGGCTCATTACGATGGCGGAACGATCACCACCGCCGGGCCGGCGGTGGCGATCGTTCCGCCATCAAACTGAGATTTACCCACCGCCATATTAGGATGGCGGTGGGTATCGCGGCGGACGGAAAGTCCATCCGCCGCTTTTCCGCCGGTGGCAATCGCACCAATTGCCTGGCGGGCGGAACAGGGCCACTAATATGGTGGCGGTGCCTAGCAGGCACCGTCCGCCATATTAGGTTGTGGGTTTTAGGAGGCCTTGGGATTGGGTTTGGGGGCCCGTTGAGGGCCTCCCTTGTGTTGGGGGGAGGTGTGGGTGCACTGGGGGGTACCCATGGTACCCCCCTGGATTTCACTGCACCATGTGGCAGGCACAGTGTAGTGCCTGCCACGTAGTGCAGTGAAATGCACAACATGCTCTTTTAGACATCGCGGCGGTGCCGCTGTCAGCAGCCACTGCTGCAATGTTAACGGTGCAGAATCAAACCGCAGCGGTGGCAGTCCCATCCTAATCGGGTAGGCGGGACCGCTGCATCCATGGCGGTCGGTTCCAAACACCGCTAAGATGGCGGGCGGATCAAGTCCGCCCGCCATCGTAATCAGCCCCTTACTTCTTTTGTTGAAGTTCTCAGAAGTTCTTGTGGCGACAGGCGGGCCCCCTGCATTGCCAGCCCGCAACGACTTGGACTCCAGCGGTGTAACCAACGCAATCTGCCTGGTCCGAGTGGGTCTGGCTCACCACTGCGAGTCAGCCGCCGCCGGCGGTGGTGGTGGGGCCGGGGTCAAGTCGAGCTCAATATAATACCGGCACCGCCGCGGTGGTTAGAGCGACCCGCTGAGCTGCGCTGCCTTTACGGAGAGCATATGTCGCAGCGTGGTGTCAGCTCTTGTTTGCGCACGTCTTACTTACTTCAGGACAGGAGCTGATCACTGGTCCCCCCGCCTCTCTTTTCGTGTTGCGGGCTATATAGAGTCTGCGGGGCCCCTGCAAGGACTGGCAGTCCTGGCCAGGGCATGTCTACCTTCCTCTGCCTGGCGCACTCACCAGGCAAAGCCTATCAGGGTCACAGCCTGCGCAGATTCTCTTTTCTCTACCTTGAGGGCCTCATGACACCGAAAAGAGTAACCCATGACAGTGTAAAGGTTTATCGCTGAGGGCAACTGAGGAATTTGCGGCGCAAGTAGGTTTTTAAAGTATATTTCCAAGGCAAGGCTAATGATAAATGTTCCGGCCAAGGAGCAGCTATCGTAAAGTTCTGTAGCAGGCTGAATAACTTGTAAATGCCATTGCCGCCCGCTCCGCACGCGCGGCGGCCGCAGACAACGCACCTATTAAAACGAGTCTGACAACTGTAGGAGACTCACGCTGTCACAACTGTAGCCATTGGGCGCACTAACAGTGACTCCTGACGTCACAGTTATCATGGCGCTCAGTAGTGTCGGGTTGTGTTACATTGTAACACAGTTACCAACACGAGCGCAGGCGAGCTCAGCCAGCCCCTAAACATACCAGGAGAATCCCGCACTCTGTCTCAGCTTTCAGCATGGTGCATACATTACAGGTGCTTAACAACTGTGAGTGGTGCTATAATGCGTGACTTTCCATTTCAGTGCGGTGATGCGGACCACCGCACTGAAATGCGTTAGTCTAATGCCTGATGCGTGGTACTTGGCAGGGCTGCAACACAAGATACCTGTGAGTACTGGCACGTGAATGTGCTACAGGCCGCTGATCTGATAAATGGCTAGGAGCCGTGTTTGCTTTTCTGGCTCCTCCGCTGCTTGGGGACTGGCACTGAGCCAGAGGCTTTGGGCTTTTACTTAATGCCTGCTCCTTCAGTTTTGCTCTTTTGTGGCGCAGTCAGGGACATGTGTTAATACGAAGTCAATGGCGCTTGGTTTTGATGACCTTGGAATGACATTTAGCACAACTCTCAAATAGAGCCAGCACTTCTGGCACCAAGGAGGGCTCGGGAGTACAGCTTCCATCGACCACAGACGGCAGTCGGTCACAGCAAAACGAGCAGTGCTGTCTAGAGGCGCCCTGTCAACCGGTGGGAGAGCTGTATAAAGGAGAGCTGTGTTTCCCCCAAAAATACATCTCTCGACTTAATTTGTGTGCATCACATTAAGGGGTTGCGCACTTGGGCTGTGTGGGTATTGTGGAGAAAATTCCGCCAGTGGAGGATTTTTATTTGTTACCACCTACTGTTTATGAGGTCCCGGGAGGTGTCTGTTTCACTGAAGGCCCAGTGATGAAACCCTTAGTTTTCTTCCACCTAAAGGCAATTCACAGACACTTCAGTAATTATCATCTCCGCCACAAGAAGTCGCTGTAGCATTCAAAACAAAGACTTCCTCTCACGGTCCCCGCTTGACCCTGGCACTTTCTCTTCGGTGGCAGGACACCGCTTTCTCTCCGGCACCGCTGGCATTTGAAGGGGGGGGGGTGTTAAGGGTTGGGGGTCCAAGATCGCGTGTTTAACCACTGTACCGACTTCCTGAGGATGGACTGTACTCACGATTCTCCCCTCTCAGTACCTCCTGAGCGTTCTCGGAGCCTGATTTTCCATTTTATCTCCACTAGAGAGCAGCGTGGCACTATAATTGCTTGACATTCGCCTCTCAATGCTGTAACTTGCTAACTAAACATGAATCCTACCATTAGGTAAACTTGTTGGGGTCTATATTGACATTGGGAACAGCTGGCCTATCTCTGACCAGGAGCTCAGATTGAAGTATGTTCGGCCATCTGGAATCAATTGTCAATGTTTTGCGCTCGGTATGTCTACAGTAAAAGTTGATTATAAATGAAGTGCACCAGCAGGCTGAATGTAATTGCTGACTGACTCCTGTTGTGTGGTAGTTAGTTCTAAAACCAGCGCAAATGCTGTTTGCAGCCTGCTAAGCTTTTTTATCGAGTTAGTGTCGAGTAGACAGTATACATTAATTCACGTGTAGATGTTTATACATTTAATAATAAAACAATTTGATATAGCGCGCAAATCACCCCTGCTCATTTGAGCACACCTGGAAAGACATGCCTGTTGGAGCTACCCAGGACATCTCGACATTTTTTGAGAATTTCAATAAAAATCACACATTTTCTCCAATGGTGGGTGTGAGTCTAAAGGAGCAATTGTACCAGTGTTTATTGTAATTGCAGACTCTTTGACCCCGAGTGATACTTCCACAAAGGTATTTTTAGCCTGCTCTCAGACAAAGATGGCCGGAGTTGCAAACACGAGATCCTTCGACAGGCTGCCAGGCCTGATGAGGGAGCAGGAAATAAAACTTGGCAAGCGCAGAAAATAGCATGTAGGGCCAGAACAATGTTGTTAATATCCGGGAGTTTTAATTAAACAATTGAAGGAAAGAGGGACTATGGAGGGTGCTTAAAAATATGAGGAGGAGGGAAAGACAGAAGAGTGAAAGAATGAAAGTAGGAAGTGAAACAGAAAGAACCAGAAGGAAGTGAGCGACTCAAAACTAGAGTTAAGCATTTTTTTAAGACTTAAAGGGTTTTTTAGCTTAAGGTAGGCTAGGACGACAGACGTCTGTTCGGTTGGTCTGGGAGCTGTGTTATGGGGTCTGAAACTGCCTATGAAGGCCTCTTGGGCTGATTGTGGTGGGTCCCAGCGCGGGCAGAACAAGAGTCACTTGTAGGGAGTGAATCTCACCCAATGTGATGTACTCCATCTCTGGTCCAATTTACAGGCTAGTACTCTAGGCTGAGTCTTAAAAAACCTCATTTTAGGTTAGAAAACTGTTGTTTGGGCCTCCACTTTTAAAACCTACATACCGGTGCGCGCTGCTTGAACTGCTTCTGACCCAGTGTCTGGTAGAAGACTGGATGTATTTGAAATAAAGGTGAAGCAACTCTCTCAAGCTCTCCCCAAGGACCTATTTTGGGGTGGGGGAGCAGAATTGAGGATTGTGGCGAGACTCCATATGCCTACTGAGCCTACCTCTGCCCAATGAACAGCCCCGGTTCACGTGTTCCCAGGTCCTGGAAGAAAAGTAACTATTGGCGGGAAAGGTGCCAGTGCATTGGGTGAGGGGAGCCCAGTGCACCTCCTTTGCAGACCCCGGTGCATTCATGCGCTACTCCAGCTCTGTGTTCTCTCTTTCTTTAATGAGTTTTATTTTCATCTCTCCTAGGATTTGTGCCTTTGGACAGAAGAAGCAGCATGCCTCTGCCCCCGCCACCAGGAGGCGAGATGAACGGTAAGATATGGAAATACAGTGGCACCTGACAGAGGAGGCTTGGTTTGTGAGATGTTTGAAGAGGAGCGTTCGCGTGGTATGTGCCAGTGTATCTGCTCTGCATGGATCCATCTCACTAGGCGCTATGATCCTTTCTTCATTGTCACCTGTGAGGCGCACAACAATCCCACACAAGGGTGTCACTCGCCTACACGGCTTTCCTGATCCAGGTTAGTAGTGTAGGTACCAAACAATAGGCATGTGTAGTGTGCCTTCCCTATTTCCCAGATCACATTAGCAGGGGGTCCTCGCTTTTGTTTTAGGTACTTTGCAAAACCCCTAGTACAGTAATTTCATTCAATATAACCCTGATTTGGACAGAGGTCCAATTTCAGTAGTTTGACTTCTCCTCTGCCAATCTTGGCCCTTGTCCTCATCTGTAATTTCCATCACAGAGCAATATAACAGACCTTGAGACGCACACGAAACAACCATTTTTATGTCCAGTATTGGCTGATCCAGATACCGTCTTAGTAATTCCCACTTCCTTCAAATAAAATCACATTCCTTTATGTCCAGATGATGACCTTAAAGTAGTGGATGAGTTTAAACACCTTAGACATTTCCAGTTACCTAGACTAGAAACTAACTATTTAGCATAGTGGGGATTAGGGAGTGTCACCCAAAAATCCTGACCTCCATCAGGTCTGACACTGGCTTCTTTCTTCCGTCTGATACTTATTAATAAATCAATTTATAGATTGCATTTTATATTTTTGCGGTGTGATTAGGTATTGCGCTTCTTCTCTTTGCTATTTTAAAAAAATCTTTTTTGACTTGTTTTACAGTTTTCTTTACTGTACTGTACTGAAGTTTGCATGATATATTTGTGTTTTTCTTGATTACTTGACATATAATGCACCTCAGTGGGGGATTTTTATTGCACCTCCCAGTACCACTTTTATGACTTTAAATAGTTTAAACAAAATGTACCTCAATTAAACGTTCTTGCTGTTAAATATTGTGTGCCCCTGTTTCCTGGAGGTTTCTAGGGCAGCTCCTGTAATAATTGCTCTCTTCCCTACTATAAAGTCTCCCTGTTGGGAGAGGTTACACCCACAGCTGCACAGGTGAGGGCCCGCTGAATCGCAACATGGCCACCGCAATGGGGTGGCATGTTTTTACACCTCCAAGATGGCTTCTACCGCCAATTCTGGAACCAATTCGGGGAAAACTCAGAAGTAGGAATTCCCTCATGCCAGGCCCTCAATGGCCTCCGTGTGGCTCCTTACCATATTAACACTGACATGTGCCTCCGTCCATGGCAGGACTGATGACGTATCTGCCACGAGGTTAAAGTTAAATAAAAACTCTTTGACATGAAAAAGATTGTCAGCCGGTGGCTGAATGCTGAGGAGGTTTTTTTTGGCAGACGTCCCGCTACTACATTTCTGTACACGAGCCCATAAGGGTTCTCAAACTTTTCATAGAATCCTACATTTTTGAGGTTGTACTGTTCAGTAAATATTCACGTAAATGCCTGAATAATTGTTGGTACCCATTGAAAGAGGCTGTAAGGTCATCTGCAGTCCTGAAGGGAGGATTTCTGATTTTGGTTGCTGGTTTTAGTTTGAACTTTGGCAGAACCCCAGGTAAATAGCTGATGCACAGGGGTGATCTGCTGGTGTGACGTCACAGCATTCTGATTGACACAAACATGGAGGCGGAGAATGATGGCGCCAAATGTTGTCCCTTCATGCGCCTCACGTTCAAAAAAGTCTGTGCCTCTTGCGTTATCGCTGATAAGTGTTTGTTTGGTCTTCATGTGTAAGGATTCTAACGCCCCTCTTGTCTCCAGGGCCCCCCAATCACCACTCCTCTCCTGCCCCAGCCAGCATGAACATGATGGCAGTCAACATCCCAAACCCAGACATTACGTCGTCAAGATACAGGGGCCTTCCGCCACCAGTGACCACCAGCATCAAGAAGAAGGACAAGAAGGGCAAGAAGAAGTTCTCAAAGGCTGACATCGGCGCCCCCAGCGGGTTCAAGTGAGTAATGCAGCCACAACTTTCTCTATGTGTGGTGTCACCATCGGGTTCAAGTGAGTAATGCAGGCGCGACTTTCTCCAAGTGTGGTGTCACCATCGGGGTCAAGTGAGCAATGCAGCCGCGACTCACTCAAAGCGTGGCGCCTCCAGCGGGTTCAAGTGAGTAATGCAGCTGTGACTCACTTTAAGTGTGGCGCCTCCAGCGGGTTCAAGTGAGTAATGCAGTTGCGACTCACTCTGTCAGTGCTATATTGGAAATTAAGGGCAGCTTTCTCAAGACTTTGCGCTGCCACAAAGTGATGGAAAACAGTACAGAGTCTTGAGATAGTATCCCAATGCAAACCTTCTGGAAACACTGCCCTTTTTGTATCTGTACCCTACTTTGCGTCCACAGGGTGTTCCATGGTTGGTACATGTGCATTCCAGGGCCACCATTCATGGGTTTTGATGCAAAGCGCTAGCTACTAAACTTGAGAAGCCTGGCTTTGTGTCAAAAAAATATTCCTCCTTGAGGCGGGTGCAAATTAGTAGGAATGTTTTTATTTTTCCTTGCATTCCACAAGTTGCATATGTGCTGCACTGTACATCCGACACCCAGTGCATTAAGTATTTTAAAAAATGTGTAGATAATACATTTTTTTTACTGGTAGGATTTCTTTCCAGTACAACATCTATGCTAGCCAGCATGCTAGTACCATGCGTTTGCTCTATGCTGTAAAGGTGTGTGCACGGTTCTGTGCAGCCAGCGCAGAGGAAGAGAGCAGCAGCAGGCCATATTTTTTTTAATGTGACTCTGCGCTGTACTCTACCCGCAACGCAACACAACTTTGGCTGTTGCATTGTGCTGGTTTTTTTGTACATCTGACTCTAGTGGAATTATGATGATATTGTATCAGAAATGGGATTTACATTGGAAAGGGGTTGTTAAAGTGGGATTGTGATATTCCTTTGGAAGTAGGGTACAGACTGGGAATAGAGGATTATTGTGGGACGGGTGTATTGTGTTAGAAATGTGGTTTACATCGGAATATGGTGGTGCTGGGATATTGTTACATTGGAAATGCTTTGTTACAGTGGGATGGGGTGTCGCATCCAGAATGCTGTTTTACTTTGGGAATGGGTTAGTATTATACTGGGATCAGGATATTGTTTTTGAAATCCAGCTCACATTGGGGATGGGTTGTTAAAGTGGGACTGGAATATTGTTTGGAAGTGGAGTTTACATTGGAAGTGTAGTGTTAGAATAGTATTGAAAATGGGGCTGTACTTTGGAAATAGGTTTTAGTATTAGGGTTGGGATATTGTTTTGGAAATCGGGTTTATATCAAAAATAGGGTGTTAGCCTGAGGCTAGGATACTATTGGAAATAATGTTTTACTTTAGGAATGGGTTTTATTGTAGAATTGTAGTATTCCTGTAAATTGGGTGTTATTTCGGAAATTCGGTATTGTGTGTTTAAGTTACAGATGCTCCCTCATAGGAGCAGGATTTTGGCTTTCACAATCAAACAACCAATTTATGATGATTTAAGTTAAAAAAAAATCAGCCATTTTATTGTTCATTCACCTATAATTCTTATCTTATTTGCTTCGTGAACTTTTTCTGTTTTCAGCGGTTACCCTAGATGTAATGCATAGACAGGTGTACGCGCCTGCAGTGCAGGCGGGACCTCAACCCCTGTCTTAGGAGTTTTCGAGAAACATGGAGTACTCTCAGGGCACTGGACTGTACAATCCAGAGGGTGACAGGGCCAAATATCTATTTATTATTTGTTACAGCAGTTTTGTAACATGCTGGCTTGTCACCTTTCTCTTACTTTTAAGCTCCAGTTACAGATGGATCGGTTTCCACACTGTTGGCACATTCCCTTCAAGGGTCGCGCCTCAGGAGTCCTGATAGAGGCCTCCTTTAGGTAAACCATGGTCCTATTTGTAAGGGGGTGAAGGAAAGAAGATCAGGTTGGCATGGGGTGGGTATGGGTAGGATGGTCACACATGAACCTCTCAAGGATTTAGTCTCTGAACCAAAGCAGAAGCAGATGTTCAGATTAGCTGTTGTCAGTCACTGCGGATCAAATGATGTCTTGTATGGAATAACGATTATGCGATCAGTCAGTTATTCAGGTGGTGAGAAGTGGTCCTCTGGTTTCATCCTTCACTGCTATTTCTGGATGGCTCATCAATGTATATATAGCAGTCACTGTTTGTTACTTTGAATGGTTCACCTGTGATGGGTGGTGTTAAGTTGTTTTTTTCCAGTTAGTTTAAGACATCTCTGCACAGCTCTGTTTTCAGCTGTTTCCTGAACCAGAGGCGGTGAGGTTCAGATCTCACTGCTGGCTAGAGGTCTTTGCCCGCTTCAGTCCTTGGACTCAGTGCTTTGCCTTCGTGCTTGAGCTATTTACATTTTTTGTTATCATTGAGTGAGAACTTATTGATCTGGAAATTTTGCTTGATGCTTAGCGTGGTGAACGTTTTTGGAGCTTGCAGGAGTCCTTTTGCCTCTATACCTCAATCATGGTTCATAGGATCTAGAATAGTACACTGGCCTCCACTGGAAAGCAATGGGATTATTGCATGTGATCCCATCTTCAGAGTTTTCGGCTTAGTCTAGTAGCCTCATTTTCAAACCATAGATGTCTTTTTAGGAGTTTTTGCAGGCCGAACAGTGCACACTATGTTCCAAGTGTCAGTCAAAGGCAACATGAACAGGCTGGTTGGTTTACAGAAGACGTAAGACTTTTTGTATTATGCTAGTTGAATGTTGGTGGTTTTGTCCACCTTTTTAAAATTCAAAGAATAGATCTGTGTCCGAGATGATGCCCATGTTTTTGACTTCTTGCTGGATTAGGAGCTCAGTCCAATGTTAGAGGCAACACGAAGGGGAAAATTCCATTCTTTATGCAGTCCACTCAGAAAACAACTGTTTAGAGAGAGCAAATATACAGTGGACAATAATGTTGTATTTATTCCTTGACCCCGTTTCCAGTCATAGGTGAATTTGCCTAACAGCGTACACCTGGAATTTGAGATTCTATTTCTTAATTACCTGCACTGGTGAATGTGTCATCATTGAGCAGTTGTGGTAACAGAGATTTGTTCTTTGGGACTGTGCCATTGAACCTGCATAAAGAATACCCTGCTTACCCAACTCAAACGTGTTAGTTACATTCGTGGAAAGATCACTGGGTCCAGTTGAGGGCTGTTCCAGAAGTCCTTTTGAGTAGCAGGGATGAGGAAAATCTCTTGAGGCTGAACTACTTCACCTGTGTAGTAGGTGGGTCCTCGCTTATGTTATCTGAAGCAGTTTCTATTCCTCTCCTCAGAAGCCTGATTGTTCGTCTATGTCCCTGAAGTTGTCTTGTCTCTTCCCCTTCCTATATCATTCTCAGGATTGAGAGATTTGAAAGTGGGGTCTATTTGTAAGTATTTTTGGACCCACGTTGGTTTTCTTTGGTTGAAGATGTGTGTTTCACATAACCGGTACTACCCCCTTAGCGACTGAGGCATTCAATAGTTTTATGGCATCATGAGCGAGAGCGGGGAGGATCTCTTTCATGCGGGAAGCCAAACACGGTTCCACAAGAAGGTTTGATGCATTCACCAAGAATACTACTGGACGGACTGCTGTTTCCTCGAACAGCTGACAAGCTGTTAGCTTTGCATATAGGTAGAGTGGTGGTGCCAGTGGAAATGTTGATTGCTTTTTCAGTATTGTTTCTCGATTTCTTTTATAACAGATTTTATTGGATTTTCATGGCACATAAGGGGCCGAAGCCCACTGCATACATTATAGAAACACATCAAATCAGAAAGGCCAATAGTTACATACAACCATATAACCTGGGAAACCTGCAGACCGAACTGAGACATGACACAGGCTACCACAGACCTCACTGAGCACATGATATCTAGATATCTGTATACACGGACGATGATGTTATGTGACTTGAGCAATGTAATGATCAGATAGATGTATAATGCAAATCCTATAGAGGGTCTGTTTGTAATAGGGGGGGTAAATCAATGCCTCGGTATATAGCCCAACGGGACCATATTTTTCTATGTTTCCGAGAACAACCTCTGGCCTGGAAAACCGCAATTTCTGCTCCCATGTATGCGTCCATTGCCTTCTTCCACCCACCAATTGCTGGGGGATAAGTCCCTTTCCAGGTTTGGGCAATGTCGTGTTTTGCAAGTGTGATGCCCAGGAAAAGCAAATGCTGTTTGTAATGATTCCCCCCAATCCCTTCCGTGCTATGGAGCAGGAACAACGTAGGGTCAAATGGGAGATCCCATGATAAGACCTGTCCCAAGCAGGACGCAACTTTATGCCAAAAAGGCTGCAACGCGCTGCATCCCCAGACTGTGTGTAGGAAAGTGCCCTCTGCCTCCCCGCATCTGAGGCTTGTGGGAGACTGAATGACCCCTTTCTTCCAGAGGCGGGAGTGTGTGAAATATACACAGGGAAGGTATTTAAATTGGATGAGGCGGTAACTTGTGGAGACCGCCGCACCGCGGGGGCTGGCGAGGGCCTCTGACCAGTCATCGTGTTCAAGCACAAAAGCTGGGTCCATAGGCAAATCATACCACCATTCATTTATAGTCAAAAGGTGGGATGTCGCATAATAGGCGTAGACATCCGCAGCTGCGATGCCCCCGCAATATGTTGATTATGTGCACGTCCGTAGCACCACACGAATGGCGCCACCATTCCACAAGAACTTATTTAGGATAGCGTTAACTTTGGCAAACCATGCACTGGGGATACCATATGGGACATTTTGTAACCAATAGAGTATTCAGGGTAGGGAGACCATTTTAAAAGTTGCTGATCGCCCATATAATGACCAGATTGCGGTCTCATCACGTAGACTAGTAAGGAGTGAGTTAATGTTATGTGTCCACGAAATTGTAGGGCAGGGTGAGATAAAAACTCCTAGGTATTTAAACCCCTCTGTTGCGTGGGACAGCTGCATGGCCCATGTTCCGCGTCCCTGGTCACCGCATATTAGGAAGAGTACCAATTTGAAAGCATTTGTACAGAGTCCCGAAGTCTCTCCAAAGACCCGGAGAATCCAAAGGATTCGGGGTCCCAAAAACCATGGGTCGGTCATGAAAAACAGCACATCATCCGCATATAATGCGATTCTATCAGATTGTGTCTGTGACCACTCAAACCCCCGGATCAGAGGATCGCGTCGCACCCAGGCTGCCAAAGGCTCCACCGACAGGGCGAACAATAACGGAGACAGGGGGCAGCCCTGCCGTGTGCCGCGGCCTATAGGGAAGGAGGCCGACCGGTGTCCTGCAATACAGACTGAGGCTGAGAGGTCGGTATAAAGTAGTTGAACATGTGCCAGGAATCGCAGGCCGAGATTAATGGATCTAAGAAGTTGAAATAAGCATTTCCAACTTAGAGAGTCAAACGTCTTATCTATATCGGCCAACAGGGTGGGTGTGGGGTGGCCTAGCTCTGGGGCCTTCGCTAAAGCATTATGGACCCGCCGGATGTTGTGTCGGGTGGACCGATGTGGCATGAAGCCGGACTGATCGGGGTGGACTAACTCATGAATACACGTACGAAGGCGGTCTGCGAGAACTTTACCTAGGAGTTTGGACTCAAAATTTTTAAGGGAAATAGGACGATATGAGGAAGGGTCTTCTGGAGGGTGGCCAGGTTTGAGAAACAGGACAATTTCGGCGTGACACCAATTAGGGGGTAGTACGCGTTGCTCGAGAGTGCTGTTGAGCGCTTCCAGCAAGTGAGGGCCCAGTGTGGTCATATGTGACCTGAGAAATTCATTCGGGAAACCATTGGGGCCAGGAGCTCGACCCGGGCGTTTGTTGGCTAGTGCGGCACTGAGTTCTTTCACCGTTATGGGAGAATCTAGCTGATTTCGTGTATGGACTGAGAGTTTTTTCGGGGGTAAGTCTGTTAGAAATTCTCCTATTAGGACCCTCGATATGTGCTCCCGCCATGCGTAGAGTGAGGCATAGTATGCCGCGAACACTTGGGCCACCGCCGTTGGAGAAGAGCACAGGACTCCATCCTGATCTCGGAGTGTTGGGACCGCGGCGGGGGACTTCGCGGCCTGGCACAGCCGATGGAGCATTTTGCTGGACTTATCGCCCATTGGTAGATTCTGTGTTGTGATGCTAACCAGATCTCTTGCGCTTCATTGGTAAGGTGTAGATGTATGTGCTGTTGCGCTAGGAGTAGATTGCGGCGTACGGTCGGGCTGGGGTCTACGACAAGTTGGGCTTCGAGGACTCCTCTACGGTTCTCCAGCTCAACAAGTTGTGCAATGCGTTTGTGCTTTTCACCTGCCCGGAAGCTGATGTCCACCTCGCGGATCGTAGGCTTGAGGGCTTCCCATAGGATAACTTTGGACGGGGCCGAGGCGGTGTTGGATGTGAAATAATCTGAGATGGCCTGCTTTAGGGTCTCCTGATAAACCGGTTCTCGGAGACACCAGGGCGACATCCGCCACCGGAAGGGGGGCTTTTGAGATCCCATGCGGAGTTTGAAGAGGACAGGGGAGTGATCGGACAGTCCCCTAGGCAGGATGGAGATATGTGATATCCTATGGATGTAGCTATGTGGCATGACCATTTCTCGAGAAGGCGGGTCCTCTGTTCGAAATCGAGACCCAAGGCGCTGTATGCCTGCAACTGTGACCACCGGAGGAGCTGCATTTTGTTCGCCCCGCTTCTTTCTGTATCGACTTTCTGCCGGTCCCGATTGAACTTGGATGAAGACCGACACGGTTCAGCGAGATTCTACCTCTCGCTTCACTAATTTCCGACACGTATAACAGTCGGCTCGCTACCACTTGCAGCTGTGCAGCTGTTAACCCTGGGTCTATCCCTGGCCCTGAGGAAGTTGTTTGGAGGATTCCGTCCCTTGATTCCTATTATATTCAAGACTTCTGTCTTTGATCGGACTTAGCGGGTCTTATTGACTCTCTGCTATCATAGAAGGACTTCTATTTTGTATCCAGTGCTACGATTCACTTTTCCATTTGTTCCCTTTACAACTGGATCAAAGTAAGCCTGAAACGGAGCTCCTGACCTTAGAAGTGCCCATTTGTCACTTAGCCCAGTTTGGCTTCATATTTATTTTCCCTCCCCGCCCTAGTACTCCCTTGTCTGATTTTCTATCCATCAGTGCCCTGAGGAAGGTGACGGCTACCATTTAGCCTAACACCGAAACGCGCGTCGGCACCGTGCAAGACAGAAACCACAGGGTGGTATATACCTGAAAGTACCAACTGGATGTTTTCTTACCCATTTACCACTATTACTACATTATTCTGATGTGGTTTCGGTCTTATTTTTAGTATTTTTGTGTGTAACTTGTCTCATTGGATATGTGAGAGTGTGGAATGTATGAGATGGTTTGACTGTTGGAAGTGTATATATATGTTTCTATGTCCATGATTTTACCTAGTTCTATTTTGTGGGGTGGGAGATTCTTATCTCTTTGTTTATGCATTTGATTATTCTGTGTTCTTTGAATTATATGATTATTGTATTTAGTTCAATATGTTCTATTTATGGCTCCGCATCTGATTATGAGAAGTAAAAAAGAATAAAAAATACTTATAATTATAATAAATATAGTCTGTATGTTATATTTTTTCTGTTTTGATCCTTCAAACAAACAGTTATCTTGATTTCTGTACATTCATTGTTGCCAGGACTTCAGTTATTGTTTCTGTTCTCCCCTGGACGAATTTAATTTCCCCTCTATTGGTTAGAGATGTATTCACGTCCTACTTATATCTTTAGGCAGCTGACACTTTCCTCCCTCTTCCCGTGGGTTGGTCTTTGCTATGTGGCATGAAGACATAGTCCAAGCGTGATAGCGAGCCGTGAACGGCGGATAAAAAGGTAAACTCCACCTCAGCAGGATGATAAGCCCGCCAAACATCGGACCACCCCAATGTAGTGGCCAAGATATGTCATTTGGATCTACTCGTCTGAGGTTCACGTCTCGGCTCGCGCAGGCGATCCAGGGGTGACATGACATCATTCCAATCTCTGCCCAGCAGTGTCAGGCCCTCTGGGAGTTCCCCCCAAAGCCATGTGATTCTATCTATAAAGGTATTTCCCGGGGGGATGGGGGGGAGCATATATGCTGCCGATATTCACATGTTCCCCGTGTAGCGTCCCAGATGTAATGGTGTAACGACCACCAGGGTCTAGCCAATGTTTGAAGAAGACAAATGGGACCCGGCGGTGTATAAGAATAGCTGTGCCCGTGGATCCCCTGGCGAACCCAGAATGATAAACTGTGTGGTACCGAAATCTGGTGAGGCATAGAGCTTTATTGCCCAGGAGATGAGTCTCTTGCAGAAGGATGATGTCTGCCTCACAGCGATGGGCTTGTCGGATAACCGCACCCCTTTTAACTTTATTGAGTAGCCCTCTTACATTCCAAGATACTATAATCAATTCCCCAAGCTGGGGGGTACCTGTGTGTGCTTTCATCTATCGTGCGTGTGAAGACCATCTTCAGCCTTGTGCATGTAGTCGTGAAGTAGCCTCTGTGTACATTTGAGAACTATAACTAGAACAACAGAAAAATTTTGCAATTTCCCATCCCCCCACCCCGATACTGCCACCAACAGGGAGCATCTGTCGCGGAGGAGGAAAGCCCGGGGCCCCAACGGGGGGTTCCAGGGGACCTCGTCCAATCATTTCCCAACTTCCCATAAAACAGGAACAGAGATGTCCAGAGGCGTGGAAGTTCCTTAAGATGACGTCCAAGCCTACGTGGTGCACCAAACGGTTAGAGTTTACCAAGAGAGAGTCTACCCGATCGTGGCCGGAAGTCAGAGAAATGAAGACGATTGGCCTTCTTATGATTCCTCGTCCAGGGCCTGAGAGCGCCAATTTGATCTTGATCTATGTCTTCTTTTGGAATTATTTCTCTTTTGTTGATCTCGCTGCAAGCCCTGAGAAGAATCTGATTCCAGTGGCAGCTGTGTATGAGGTTTGAGATGCGTTGCTTCGTCCGCCCAGGTGAAGACTGCTTCTGGTGTGTCAAAGAAGTAGGACTTTGAGTTGAATGTGACTCTCATTCGGACCGGGTATAATAACATATATTGTATGTTGAGGTCCCGGAGTCTGCGCTTGGCTGCGGTGAAAGACTGGCATTGTTGTTGTACCAGCCTGGTGTAGTCTGGGAAGACCATTATATGGCGCGACTCGAAGAGTAGTTGATTCTTGTGATTCCTGGCGATTGGAGGATGGCGTCCCGGTCCGCATAATTCAACAACTTGGCTATCACTGGTCTAGGCCTCTCTCCCGGGCATGGTTTCTTAGTCAGCGCCCGATGTGCCCTCTCAACGACAAAGCAGGTGGATAGCGAGGCCTCCGGCAGAAGGGCCTTCAACCATTGTGTAAGGAAGCGGTCCATGGAGGGGCCTTTACATCCCTCTGGGCAGCCAATAAAGCGCAGATTATTATGCCCTGACCAGCCCTCGGCGTCCTCCACCCGGGATGCTAGTTTCGTGTGCGACAACGGTGAGCTTATTCACCTTCTTTTGCAGGGCCGTTACTTTGTCTTCGACTGTTGAGATGCGTGTCTCCGCCTCCGTGATGCTATCCACAGCCTTACGGAGGTCCTGGCATAGAAATGATACCTCGGTCCCCACGGCGCCGATTTGCACCTCAAGGGCAGCCCGGGATTCGGTAATTGCTGCCAAGAGCGCCGCATTATCTGGGATCGGGCCTCCGGCTTCCCCTCCAGCAGCGTCGCCAGGGGCGGTAGTATATTGGTCCAGGGTACTCTGTTTAGGGCCGGAGCCCCCGGGCCTATCCTTGCCCATCTCAGCCGAAGGAAGAGGAAACGACTCGCTCCAGTCGCCATGTCGACTCACCGCCCACACAGTGTCAAGACGGGGGCCTATCTATCCTGGACGCCATTCAAGGATCACCCAGCCGGGCGCCCCGCGAATCTCGTCGAACATCGACGCTATGGGCTGGGCCTCAAGGAATCCGGCCTCCTCTGACCACAAGCCACACCAGTCCTAGCCCGGCCGCTTCCATAGCCCTAGGCGGCCAGCCAAGCAGACCCCCTAACGGGATCAGTCTCACTGGACCCCCGACCCGCGGCGTGCCCCGGCAGGGGCTGTGTGCCCAGGATGTATTTGCTGCCACAGGTGGGCCCCCACAGCCGTCCCCCGGACTGCCTGGCACCAGTGCTATCTTTATCTGCTTCTGAAGCCCCAGCAGGCGGGAATCAAAACGGGTGGCACCAACTACTAAGGAAGACCACCTGTTAGAAATGGGATTTTTGGTAGGCTAGGGCATGTGCCAAAGCCAGGCAGAAACCACCACTCTAGTCAGGATAAGGGAGTTACACTCCTAAAATAACCCCTGCTCACCCCCTTGGTAGCTTGGCACGAGCAGTCAGGCTTATCTTAGAGGCAGTGTGTAAAGCATTTGCACATAACCAACAGTAATACAGTGTAAGCACTACCAAAGGACACCACACCAGTTTAGAAAAATATCCAATATTTTTATATACTTAAGACAAGACCAAAAACGATAAAAATCCACAATACAGTACTTAAAAATCTTCAGTTATCAAAATGTGCTTGAAACACAGTTCCTTGATGTCGATAGCTCCGTCCGGGGCTATCACGGCGTCGTGTACAAACAAATCCAAACAGTTCTGGCTGACCGCGGCGTCGCGGGCCAGCTACTGTGTCGGGAAGACCCGCAAACAGTACCTTTTAGAAATGCAGGGCGTCGGCGACCTCTCGTTGAGCTTCCGAAAGCACGCGTCCGCAGGCGTCGGTTCCGGAGGTCGGTGCAGGAGTCGTAGGGGCCCTCGAAGTCACACGCGTTGCAGATCGAACTCCTCTCTGTTGAAGTCAGGAGCGCTGGCGTCGGTAGGCGTCGGGTGGTGCGGTGTGAAGTGCAGCGGTGCGGCGTGCGGTGCCCTCAGGTCGCGGTGTAAGCAGCGGCGTCAGATGGCGTCGTCGGTGAGACCAGGGTCGCGGTGTGAAGTGAATGCGGTGCTCGTTGAGGTGCTGGCAGGTCGCGGTGCAAGCAGCGGCGTCGTCGTTGCTGAAGCGCTGTCGTCGGCTGACGAACGGGAGTCGATGGCGCCGGCGTCAGTAGGCCAAGGCTGCGGTGCGGGATGAGGGTGGTGCGTCGTGTAACTTTACGAGCGGTGCCCTCGAACCACGGTGCAAGCAGCAGCATTGATTGTGGCATGGAGTGGTGTCGTCGGGGCTACCAAGGCGTCGTCGTGAAGCGAGGCGGTGCGGAGTGCGGTGCCCACAGGTCGCGGTGCGAGCAGCGGCTCGGTGGCGGCATCAGCAGGTGTCGTCGGTGAGACCAGGGTCGCGGCGTTGCGGCGGTGCCCTCTGCGGTGCCTTCAGGACACGGAGTCGGCAGCGTCGTCGTCGACGTCGTCGGGTTGCTTTTTCTTCTGTTGCAGCACAAAACACACAGTCCCCAGTGCTGAGGGCAGAAGGGCTTGAAGTCTTTGCTGTTCCTGGGACTTCTTGAACAGGGGGCAAGCTCTACCTCAAGCCCTTGGAGAAACTCACAAAAGTAGATTGCAGAAAGTCCAGTCCAGTCCTTTCACTGCCCAAAACAGAAGCAGCCACTGCAGGCCAACACAGCAAAGCACACAGCAAAGTGGTAGTTCCTCCTCACAGCTTCTCCAGCTCTTCTTCTTCGCAGTCTTCTTGGTCCAAAAGAGTTCTAAAAGTCAGGGGTCTGGGCCCCAATATTTATATCCCAAAATCCTTTGATCTCTTAGGCAGAGATTGTCTGTGCCCAGCCAGAACCAGTTCTGCCCTCTCTGGTGTGACTTCCTGGCAGGAGGTGGAGACGGCATGGTCAGAGGCAGACCAGGACCTTTGAGGTGCAAGGAAATCTCCTCCCCCTTTCCCAATTGGAGTCCAGGTCTATTCAGCCCTTTCCTGACCCACCTAGCTATCTGGAGCCACTCCTGCTCCCCAACCTTCTGTCATCCAAAACCCAGACAGGCAATCCACATTCCAGCAGAGGCACACGGGATGACTGAGCAAGAAAATACCTACTTTCTAAAAGTGGTATTTTCAAACACAGAATGTAAAAATCACCTTCACTAAAAGATACATCTTTAGATTCTGAGTTCAGGCATACTAAACTCTATTTTCGTACCTAATTCCCCAGGCCAGTTATGTTTATAAGATGTTATAAACAAACTACCCATTCTGTCCTATGGGGAACATGTAGCCTTGCAGTAGTGAAAAACGAAATGGGCAGTAATTCACTATCAGGACATGCCACACACACCAGGGCATGTCCTACCTTTCACATACACTGCACCCTGCCCACAGGGGTACCTTGGGCCTACCTGAGGGTTGACTGATATGTAAGAAAAGGGAAGGTTAGGGCCTAGCAAGTGGGTGCACTTGCCAAGTCGACATGGCAGTACCAGACTGCACACAGGCTCTGCAATGGCAGGCCAGAGTTACCTTTTACTGGCTGTTTGTGTGGGTGGCACCATCCAGTGCTGCAGCCCACCAACAGCATTTGATTTACAGGACCTGGCACACGTGATCCAGCGGGTTACTAGCAACAAGCATTCATACACCGAATACTCACCTGGGCCCATTCATTCATACTACGCTAGTAATTTCCGCTGGTGGGTCAGTTGTACTCTTTATCAAAATCCCGGCTACCAATTACATTCCTGATTGAAGAGTAATGACTTACCAATGGACCCTTTGCTAATTGGGAAGTTTAAAATGAGTGACATTCATTACAATTCATAATCCTGAAATAATCACTGAGTCAGGAAGTTTTAAAACCTTTATCTAAAGTTTTAGCAGAGTAAAATACAGAACTACATGATACTTAAATCGTATATCAAGGATGAAGCATAATAATCAATTATCGATCAATGACGGTCCCTCAGAAAGGAGAAGATAGAGACAGCAGCACAGCTAAAGGTGCATTTATATTTACCTAAAGGTGCGAGAAACCAAACCCTTGGCCAAGGAGTTGGAAACATAGGTCTCAGGAAGGATGAAGAGCAAAGACCTCCGGACCAGGTTCAGGACAGGACAGGTGACCTCTCTATCAACGACGCCTGCGTTGTTCCCCTCTCTGGTACTTCGCTTCTCCTCGATTTCTCCCGTGTCTTCCTTTTAATGGACTCTGCCGCCCCCACCTCAGGACCTCTCTGGACAGCGGTTCAGTCTGCAATCGATCAGCTCGTTCTGTGGTTCTCCCAGCTGACAGCCTTAATGCTAATGCTAATTCTATATCTATTATACCCTTCTACGCCCATGTACCTCCCATTAATGTTGCAAAAATATGGGCCCACTACTTCTAATTGGACAGGGACAGGGGGTTGAGCCTCACACCATGTCACTTTGGTTCAATTTCTTTAAGCCCATTGTTTTAAAGTACCGCCCATCATAATTAATACATTTGCTTTATTTCCCACCCGTTTCCCATTGATTCCGCAATACATTTTATATACATTTGTATCGAGTTCAGATACATTTCAGATGAACTTGTGAACCAGGCTTCGCGACCTTGGAGGGCTTCCAAGTTGACTTCATTGCTTTCTCTGGTCAGCCTTTCAGGGCGCATGTGCAGAACCAATGTCTCTCGAGCTGCAGTTCAACCAACCCAGGGCCATTTATGAACTAATAAAGTCAAAGAAGAAAATATTAAAATCACAAAATAAATGGTTTCACTGTATACCCACTATGTCTACTCTATTCCCGTTTAATTAAAAATCTATCCCGCATTAATAGCGTTAAAATATCACAGTTTTATTTGCGACATATGAGCAAGCTGTAGCACGTGAAAACATTAAGCAGCCATTTTAATACACACTGCGCAGAAGCAAAGGTTTCCCTCCAAGCAAAGAAAGACGTCATACCACATGATATGGTTGACACATGCGCAGTGAAATTCCCGCGCTTTAGCGGCCATTTTAGATTAGACAAGCGTTAATTATTAGTTTTAAACACATAGGCAAGCTTCATTCTTATAATGTTCATGGGTGCATTTGTTAGTATAGACATTACAAAGATTAATAATTATTACTATGAGAGGATTGCTTATGAGCAAGTCTCATTGTGAGTCCTTGCTCCATCAATCCCCTCTCTGATGGCGTTTCTGAGCCATCAAAACTACCCACAACCAGATGCCAACTTTTAGCATAAAATTGTCTCAGCTTCATTTTTACACTTTCTATTTTTAACGTCTCCTTTTAGTTTCTTGTATAATTCACTTTTCAGATCTTCTAGTTCAATTTCATCAAACTTTCGTTTCTTTCCCTTTCCCGTCACTCTATACATTTCATTCTTTCTACAACATTTGCACCATATTATTATTGAGATTACTTTTATTGCTATCCCTGCTAAGGGTACTAATATTTGACCTGTAAGTTCTTTCCCTACATTAGCAAACCAGGTACCAATTGACGTAATACTATTTGTCAATCTTTCCCATACACTATCAACTTCCAGTGGTTTTAGTTCCTTCTCAAGTTTGGTTATATTCTGTATATATGTTCCAATTTCTGCACTTTTGTCAGGTATGTAAGTGCAACAGTGTTTCGTCTTCAATAATTTACAGACTCCGCCCTCTTTTGCTAATATTATATCAAGAGCAAGTCGATTTTGCATAACCACAGATCTAATCGCAACCATTTCCGCATTAATCATTAGAAATCCTCCAGCAGTGTCCGTTGATAAACGATCAACCACTGTAGATAATTTACATATTTTCCTTGAGTTCAGAATTATTCCCACTGAAGGTATCAATGCACCGAATATATCACCTACAATTTCAGAAAAACTAGCTCTTTTACTACGTGTTAATTCACTATTATTTTCATTGCTCCCAGTGTTTCTTTTTACGTGGTATATCTTTGGAAATACTATTCCAAAATAACAACTTCCATACCACCGTGCAGGAAGTCTAAAATAAGACTTATTCCCACACACATAATAGATTCCAGGAAAAACTGAATCCGTTCCTCCTTTTAGTCCCCAACCTCCAAGAATTAAGAAATTGTGTTCACATTCACTGGTACCGATGAAAATATTGTTATATTCAGTCTTTAATCTATGTAGACAAATTTTCCCTGTCTTTACAAAATCTAGAGCCATAGCAGCTTGAGCCTTGCCAGGTGTGTAACTACCCTCTTTCTCAGCCCAAGGTGGCAGATGAGCCTTATGCTCAGACGCTTTCTTCTGGAAATCTTGTCTTCTATTTTCTACTAAATTTAAAAATATCTTTTCTTCTTCATGTAACAAACATGTTAGATTGCTTCTATGTGCATGTGTTATGTCTATTGATTTCATTGTTAAGAAAAATTCTCCCATAAACTGTGCATCTTTACTACTAAGCACTGGATTCATATTCTTTCGAATCGGAACCTCAGAAAATATCACATCTATATTTGAATAATAGTACTGAAGTCTCCCTGTTCTATAAAATAGACTAGTCAATACACTACATGATATGCCATAAGTTAATGGAAATGATGATATGTTAATCCTTCTGCTACTGATTCAGGTAGTTTCATACAGACATAACAATTACTAACTTCCTTGGTATCTACATATTGAAACAATAATTTTATGAAAACATTCAAACTAGTGTCGTTATTTGTTACTTCATGATAATACTCTGGTTCATCGTCTGCCTCTAGTTCTATTCTATTACCTTTCAAGTTATCTGTCCTTCTCTTCGTTTCGTTGTTAATCTTTTTATCCATTATCAGAAGGTAAGGAATTGCTACGATCACAACTAACCATACTATAAGCACCACTACCGGACTACATATGCATATAGCACAGCATCTTTTACAACATTTCTGTTTCGGTCTCCCAGAAACTCTATCGTCAGGCATTTTTGACAAGGAAGATTTCTCTTCTCTTTATTACAAGTCCTTTTTACGTTATCAAGGTGGTTTTAATTCTTTCTCATAAGTCAGTTCTGCACTTATTCCTTCGTCACCACTCTCACTTGACTCTGAGCTCTCGTAGTCTTCAAGGATGATATAAGTCCAATCAGGACCCTAAAATTTGTTATTCACAAGTTTCAGTCTTTTGCTTTTTCGTCTTTCAGTTCCACTTGTTTGTCCCGTTAGGCTTGTCACTTCATTTACTTGTTCTGGATCTTCACTTCTGGTTGTTATGTGGTATTTTACTCTTTTAATGACACTAGGCCAATGATCACCTTTTCTGACCTTCCTTGTTTGCACTGTTTCTTCACTTCTTATTTCTTCTTCAGAAATTCTTTTATTTTCAAGTTGTGACACAGTTTGTTTTTCTTCGATTTCAGTTTCTTCTTCTATTTGTTCTTTTTCAGGTCTTATTGGTTTCTCTTCAGCTGCTCCACTGTGAGTTTCCAGTAACTGACCTTGTTCTGCATTTACGTCTTTATGCTTGATATTCTCGTGATCTTCTTCTTGAATGTATTTTTCTAGATCTAACTGGTTCTGATCAGGGCTTATTGCACTTTGTACTTCTGCAGCCTGACCGCGTTCTTCTAGACCTGTCTGTCCCTGCTCAAATTTTGTTGTTTCGTTGTTGATTTGAGCCCAATTTCCTCTCCCTATCTGATCCTGCTCAGGTTCTCTTATTGTTTCATTTTCCTCCTCCTGAGCTGCTTCTTCTTCACCTATCTGATCTTCTTTAATTTCTTCTAAATTTGCTTGGCTTCTTGTTCTGTTGTAAACTTCAGATATTTCAACTGGTATCCAGTCCTGACTTGTGCTCGGTTGATCTTCTTCAGCTTCCCTCGAATCTCGCACCTGAGACTCTTCGGCTGGGCAACCTTCAGCTTCCTCAGTTATTGATACTGTCTGAGGATTTTCTTCTTCAGGGTCTGGTACTCTTTTGGTGTGGCTTACATGAATCCAATTAGGCAATCCTGCACATTTCACTGCTGTGTTCGTAACTAGTATGACCTGACAAGGTTCGCCCCACCTGGGTGATAGACACGTTTCTCTGGTGTGATGCTTCACTACCACCCAGTCTCCGGGGTTCAGATCATGCTCTTGTTCAGGCTGCCTGGAAACTGCGTCTTCCCCAACCTGGTGAGAGACAGAGCGCACTAGGTCAGCCAATCCTTTGCAATAATCCAGAACCATATCATCAGTTATATTCAGCAGTTTACTTGTAGGAACATGTGCTTGTCTCATTGCTCTTCCCATGATTATTTCGTGCGGACTCAATCCAGTATTTCTATCAGGAATGCTTCTGAGTCCCATTAAAACAAGTGGCAATGCATCCGGCCAATCTAATGATGTTGATGCACACATTTTTGCCAGTCTAGATTTTATTGTGCCATTCATTTGTTCAACCACTCCAGAAGCCTCTGGACGATATGCACAGTGCAATTTTTGCTCAATTTGGAATGCTTCACAGATTATTCTGATCACATCGTTGTTGAAGTGATCTCCTCTATCTGATTCTAAAGTTACTGGTAAACCGAACCTAGGAATGAGTTCTCGTAGCAACAGCTTTGCGACTGTAATACTGTCATTCCTTCTGGTAGGGTAAGCCTCCACCCACTTTGAAAACAGACACACTATGACAAGTACATACTTCAGTCCTCTACATGGTGGTAACTGAATAAAATCAAGCTGCAATCTCACAAATGGACCCTCTGCCTTTCCGATTTTTCCAAAGCCAATTGCTGTTTTTCTTCCTGGATTATGCATCTGGCAAGTTAGACATCTCTGGCAAAGACTCTCTGCTGCAGCCCTAAACCTTGGATTGTACCAATTTTGTCTGAAGAGCCTAATCATAGCATCTCTCCCTACATGTGTATCTCCATGATACATTCTGGCCATTTGTGAAATCAGACAGTCAGGCATGACTGGTCTGCCATCGGCATAAATCCACACATTGTCATCTGCCCTTTGAGAACATCCCATTTTGATCCATGCATTTCTTTCACTCTCATCAGCATCATCTTGCAGTCTTTTCACATCATTCCATGTTTCCGGTGGTGTATATAGCATAAGTTGGCAGCTGATTCCCATCCTTTCAACCCTTTTATTTACTGACAACCTGTTTTTGGCACAGTGTTGAGCCACCAAATCTGCATATCTGTTACCGACTACCACCCAGTCATCTCCTGACTGGTGTGCGGCACACTTCACCACAGCCAATTCTTTTGGCGACTGTATTGCTTCCAGCAATTCTTTTACAAACTGTCCATTTTTAATAGGGGATCCTGAAGACGTCATGAAATCCCTCTGCATCCATAGTTGGCCAAAATCATGCACAACCCCGTAACCATATTGACTATCTGTAAATATAGTTACTTTCTGATTCCTCCCAATTTTGCAGGCTTTAATTAAAGCAATCAATTCAGCTACTTGTGCAGATTTGACTCCTGGTAAATAGGATGCTTCGACTATTCCAGTTAATTCGCATACTGCATATGCGGCACTTAGTTTACCATCTTCATGCCTTTGGCATGAACCATCAACAAACAGCTCCCTGTCTGGTTCTCTGAGAGGTAGTTCCTGTATGTCAGGACGTGGTTTGGTGCACAATTCTGTAACTTGTAAACAATCATGTTCCTCTTCATCATCTTTGACTTCCTCATGATATGGATCTGGTAATAATGTAGCAGGATTTACAATTGTGCACCTGACAATAGTTACATTTTCAGCACCTAAAATTATTCTTTCATATTTAGTCAGCCGACTAGGAGTAAGATGCTGAGTTCTGGTTCTTGTCAGCAGAATCACAACTGAGTGTGGAACAAATACCTTTACAGGATGTCCCATTACAATTGATTCACTTTGCTCAATGCTTAAACATGTAGCAGCTACTGCTTTTAAGCAGCCTGGCAACACTGCTGCCACTGGGTCCAACGTAGCAGAAAAGTATGCTATAGGACGTCTGTCCAAACCATGTCTCTGGGTTAGGACTGAAAGTGCGCAATTTTCTCTCTCATGGCACAATAATGCGAATCCTCTCGAATAATCAGGCATACCTAAAGCAGGTGCTTCACATAAAGCACTTCTCAATTTTACAAAAGCTCCTACACTCTCATCATCCCATTCGACTGGGTCCTTTGCCTTCTTTTTCGTCATTTGAATCAATGGCTTTGCTAGCTGAGAAAACCCTAGTATCCATTGTCGACAATAACCCACTATTCCAAGGAACATTCTCACTTCTCGTTGGGATACGGGCATTTGCATTTTCTTGATTAATTTTACTCTTTTGGAGGTTATCCTTCTTTTTCCCCTCTCAATTTGGTGTCCTAGATACTTAACTGCTGTTGTACAAAACTGCAATTTTTCAGGTGAAACTTTATGCCCTTCTTCAGCTAAGTGATTTAATAGTGCAATGGAGTCAACAACCCAGTCCTCTCTGGTGTTAGATGCCACTAGAAGATCATCTATATACTGCACTAAAACTGAACTTCCTGGCATCACTAGCTTCTCTAAGCACTTTTTCAATATTTGATTAAAGATGGAAGGACTCTCTGTGTACCCTTGAGGAACACGATTCCATACATAGACTTTGTTCTCAAATTTAAATGAAAAAAGATACTGGCTATCTGGATGCAGTGGTATGGAAAAGAATGCTTGGCATAAGTCAATCACAGTAAACCATCCTGCACTCCAGGTAATCTGGTATAGGATTACTGCAGGATTCGGCACTATAGGACAACAAGGTTCCACAATCTTATTTATTTTGCGTAGATCCTGAACAATCCTATACTTTCCATTAGGTTTCTTCAAACCCATTATTGGTGAATTACATGGGCTAGTCATTACTTCTTTTAATATGCCTTGTTTTACCATTCTGTTAATTTCCTCAATAACTCCTGCTTTCACTTCTGCACTCATTTTGTATTGTCTGGTATTTGGGAAAATTGCACCTTCTTTTACACTGATTTTTACTGAGTCTATTTTGGCCATATGTCCTACTTCTTTCCCTGTGAAATCCCATACTATGGAATTTACTGTAGTTCTTAATTCTTCTGCCAACTCGTCTTTTGTTATCAAAGAGAACGGGGCATATTATCAAGCGGCAGCGATAATTATCGCTGACCGCTCTTAGCGTGGGGAATAGTATCGCCGGCTATCGCTGAAAATTATCGCTATGCTAGCGCTGTATTACCAACGCTTAGCGCAAAGGCGATAATTTTCCAGTGATAGCGGTGTTTTCCATGGAACATTGCTGGTTTTTCAGCGATGTTCTATGGAAAAACGGCGATAATCCTGTGAATAGGGCCTGTGGTCTTAGCCACACAATCCACCCCCCATGTTAGGTATACCTTAGTCAGGAATTTAGCAGACGTTAAATTCCTGCGTTAAGGCATACTTAACGCGATTTAAAATATCGCTAACCCACGTTGCTAATATGGCGATACCTGGGTTAGCGATATTTCCCATGTTGTTTTCACAGGTACGCCTCCTTTGCATCTCATTAGCGATGCGATGGGAGGCGTGCAGAAAACGGACGCTAATTCAAGGAATCACGCGCTAGCGTGTCCTTGATAATTAGGCGATAAAATTATCGCCGCTTTTCGTCCGAAAACGGACGCTAAAGCGGCGATAATTCTTTAACGCCGCCTTGATAATATGCCCCATGATCTCATCTACTTCTGTACCTTGCTTTGCAATCATAATTTTATACACATGGTCTTCATCCGGGGTCTGAATTGCAACACCATCCGGTGTGCAGAAAATTGTGCAGTTCATTTTACACAACAAGTCTCGGCCCAATAAATTTACTGGACTGGAATCACACACTACAAACTGATGCATTTCTCTAAAATTTCCAATTTTTACTTCCATTGGTTCGGTAAGAGGTGTTCTAATCTTTCGATTAGCTACACCCACAACTTGGATAGCTTCTCCAGAGAGAGGAAGGTCTGGGATGTCTGCTGTTCTCACAGTAGATCTGGTAGCACCATTGTCCAAAAGGAAAGTAATATCATTACCTCTTACCTTCCCTTCAACATATGGACCTGACTGGTCTACCGGCAAGGATGCGCCAAGTACGCACTCCTTCTCCCCCTCTCCTAGGCACCGTCATTGACTATATGGACAAAAGTCATCCTGTAAAAGAAACTGTGAAGTTACATACTCATTCTTACCACTTCCTCCTTGATATCCGACGTCTATACCGTGCTTTGCTCTGCTTACATTACCCTGTATAGGTGCAGGTGGCAACTGACTCTGAGGATTTACACCCTGCTGTGAGTCATTCTGCGTCTGTGGATTTAAATTTTGATTTGGGCCATTATTATTTCGAATCTTTTTACATTCATCCTACCAATGCCCCAATTTTCCGCATCCATGACAAGGAAATTTCTTTTTAGCCTCTTCTCTACTCATTCGTCCTCTCATTTTACCACCATTCCCAGTGTCACCATCATTCCAGAATCTTTTCCCTGATTATCATTTGGATTATCCAAATTAATTCCCTGTTGCTCAGCCATTTTCACCTGAGCCCACATCACTTTCTCTTGTAGTTTCTTGTGCCTATCCTCAATGTCGCCTCCACAATATTTCGCATATTTCAAAATTTCGTCTAAGGGTTTCCCTTGCCAGCACAACATGTGCTGCTTAATCATTTGACAAATCTCTGGTTTTAAACCATAAACAAATCGGTAGACAAACTGACTCATATTTTTATCTCCAATGTCCTCAAATCCACTATACTGTTTGATTACCTGCAATAAACGTTCATAATAGGCATGTACCGATTCACTGGCTTCTTGGGTAGTTCTGTCTATTTTCACCCAATCCGTTTCTTTTGGTGGTATTTTCCCTTTCAAGTAAGTTATTACCTGCTGATACTTTTTCATTACATCACTTGATGGAGCACCTGTCTTTGGATCTCTAGGATACTCTTCACTCGGCCAATCAACTGTGATTTTACAATCTGTCCACAAATCGGCAGGTACCACTATGTCAAACAAACCATCTAAGTCCTTCAACAATACCTTTGACACTTTCACAAACCTCTCAACCTGCTTGTACCATTCAATTGGTTTTTCTCTCAACTTTGGAAAATCATTCGTAAATGACAAAATATCCTGTCTACTCCATGGGACATGAACATAACCTCCTCCAGGAACTTCTCGCATCGGATACATTTGATCTGCTTTCCCTGTTTCCTTCATTAAGTATTCAGAAGTGGTTCTACTGTACCGTGCCTCTTCCTTTTGCTTTGTCCATCTAACTTTCCATTTATCTAAGTCTCCCCATTTCTGTAAAACTGTCATTAATTCTTTTACTTGTAGTTTTCGACCAGAGGCATTCATATTTTCTAAATCTTTGTCAGAAAAATCTGCTTTATAGGGTTTCTGTAGTACCTTTGACTTCCCTATTTCAATCCCCATTTGTAAGGCCAAATCTGATAATTTCTCATTAAATATCTTTACATTTCTAGTGATACTTCTGCATACGAACAATAGTTCTTCTTCATCGTAAGTATTTAGCCGATCTACTCCTACATTGCCTGCTATCATTTCTTCTAATTCAACCTTTAATTTGTAAATGTCCATGATCTTTGGGGGTGAACTCTGTCTGTCTGATCCTTGTGCCCTTCTTTCTAAGTCTTCTGGTGTAACTACTGTGGCACTCTTAGTTCCAGATGAGGTCACTATATTTACATCTTTGGAGCAACCAGGTGTTATTCTTCTAGGAGTACTATTTATAGATCCTCGAATGGGTAAATCCATTAAAGATATCATAGATTCGCAATCACTGATTTGATCATCAATTATTACAGGTTCAGGTTTAGGAATTTCTACCGGTGAAGGCCTTGCTAATGGTTTTGGATAATTTACCTTATCACCATATAAAGGAACCACTGGACCAATTGTTACAGGTATGGTCAGAGAATCAGGATGTGCATTCAACTGTGTTATTTTCTGTATCAATTCTGCTCTGTTTTTGTCTATAGCTTCCTTTTCCTTATCCTGAAGTACCCTACTAACTGGGGGATTATGCAGTACTTGCGGTACCAATGGTGTTTTTAAAAGTGGTGCACTTGGGGTGCATCCACTTGTCCCTTCCTGATATGGTGGTGGGTTCTTTAATATTTCTTCCATAAATTCGTCTTCAGAATCTCCAAATCCTGTCAAATGTTTTGTCTTTTCTGTGTATTTACTCCCTAACGATTCTTCTGCCATTAATATGGGATACAAACCTTCTGTAAGCATCGCTCTTCTCCACTGTTTCATTTGACCGTCCCTTGACTCATTTTGGTATCTAGGAAAAAATCCTCGATAACCCCTACTACTTCTGGTTCGGTCACGTTCGAATGCCTCGGTTTCCCACTCTTCTAAGGCTTCGTATTGAGTTAATCTTGGTCTGGGTTCTAAGTCATTCATCCTCAATCTCAAATTTTGAAGGATTCTCCCATTGAAAGTACCATTTTCTGGGAATGCCAATATCCCATCATTTTTGGTATATTCTATCCAATTTTCTAACCATACGCAAGTATGATAACCTCTCTCCATCATCATAAATGAAGCGGGCGTTTTTGCTGGTGGAATGATAATTCCTTCTCTAGTTTTTATTGGTTTATCCTTCTTAAAATAATTCTTAATCTTTTGTAGTAATGACATCTTCCTTTTTTCTCCGTACATTTTAGGTAGATCTATGTGTATAAAATTATATTCTGCAAAACCTAGGAATCTCCTATCCGGACGAGTTCCTATTAAAGTCAGATCGCGTTTCAACATATAATTTTCACTATCCACTAAGATTTCGACTTCTATGCTGACAACCAATTAAATTCCAGCTAACATTTGTCTCTGAACCAATCCTAGCGCGGCTCTTCTGTGACGTTTTTTCTGACGACCCGTCCTTTACAAAACTTGTTCCACGCCCGCGGTTTCAACCAATCCCAGCGCGGCGCTTTGTGACGTCAGCTTCCTCTCCGGCAGCTGACCCTCCCTTTACAAAATCGTACGCAAAACTTTAATTTCTCTACGCTTCTTATTAAAATTCAGTAACAACATAAAACATTCGCTATCGGGCCAGTTTCTCTAAATTGGAAAAGATAGTTTCTCTCTCACTTAGTAAAACTTTTCCATTTACTAAACATATATTATGAGTAAAACCCTTCCGTTTACTCCTCACACAAGCTTCAGAAAATACCTGCTACTTCTTCAATGTTACCCTTTCTAGGTGATATAACATCAAATTTTTTTACCAGCTTATTCCTTTGCTATTACTCACACGCATAGAGTCCCTAACAAGTACTGATAGCCCTGCTTAACTTTTCAGTACTATTTCTGCCTGACAGATAACCTCACTGCAGTATGGCTTCCACTTACCATCCGCTATTCAATTTTCCCCGGGGAATTCTGGACAACATAAAGCAACTTATGAACAAACGGATGTTAGTTTATAAAAATAAAATTCTCATTACCCAATTAACAAAGTATAACCATAACCATCCTCTGCTAGCCAGAAAACTGATCCAGCGGGTTACTAGCAACAAGCATTCATAGACCGAATACTCACCTGGGCCCATTCATTCATACTACGCTAGCAATTTCCGCTGGTGGGTCAGTTGTACTCTTTATCAAAATCCCTGCTACCAATTACTTTCCTGATTGAAGAGTAATGACTTACCAATGGACCCTTTGCTAATTGGGAAGTTTAAAATGAGTGACATTCATTACAATTCATAATCCTGAAATAATCACTGAGTCAGGAAGTTTTAAAACTTTTATCTAAAGTTTTAGCAGAGTAAAATACAGAACTACATGGTACTTAAATCGTATATCAAGGATGAAGCATAATAATCAATTATCGATCAATGACGGTCCCTCAGAAAGGAGAAGATAGAGACAGCAGCACAGCTAAAGGTGCATTTATATTTACCTAAAGGTGCGAGAAACCAAACCCCTTGGCCAAGGAGTTGGAAAGATAGGTCTCAGGAAGGATGAAGAGCAAAGTCCTCCGGACCAAGTTCAGGACGGGACAGGTGACCTCTCTATCGACGACGCCTGCGTTGTTCCCCTCTCTGGTACTTCGCTTCTCCTCGATTTCTCCTGTGTCTTCCTTTTAATGGACTCTGCCGCCCCCACCTCAGGACCTCGCTGGACAGCGGTTCAGTCTGCAATCGATCAGCTCGTTCTGTGGTTCTCCCAGCTGACAGCCTTAATGCTAATGCTAATTCTATATCTATTATACCCTTCTACGCCCATGTACCTCCCATTAATGTTGCAAAAATATGGGACCACTACTTCTAATTGGACAGGGACAGGGGGTTGAGCCTCACACCATGTCACTTTGGTTCAATTTCTTTAAGCCCATTGTTTTAAAGTACCGCCCATCATAATTAATACATTTGCTTTATTTCCCATCCGTTTCCCGTTGATTCCGCAATACATTTTATATACATTTGTATCGAGTTCAGATACATTTCAGAAGAACTTGTGAACCAGGCTTCGCGACCTTGGAGGGCTTCCAAGTTGACTTCATCGCTTTCTCTGGTCAGCCTTTCAGGGCGTATGTGCAGAACTAATGTCTCTCGAGCTGCAGTTCAACCATCCCAGGACCATTTATGAACTAATAAAGTCAAAGAAGAAAATATTAAAATCACAAAATAAATGTTTTCACTGTATACCCACTATGTCTACTCTATTCCTGTTTAATTAAAAATCTATCCCGCATTAATAGCGTTAAAATATCACAGTTTTATTTGCGACATATGAGCAAGCTGTAGCACGTGAAAACATTAAGCAGCCATTTTAATACACACTGCGCAGAAGCAAAGGTTTCCCTCCAAGCAAAGAAAGACGTCACACCACGTGATATGGTTGACACATGCGCAGTGAAATTCCCGCGCTTTAGCGGCCATTTTAGATTAGACAAGCGTTAATTATTAGTTTTAAACACATAGGCAAGCTTCATTCTTATAATGTTCATGGGTGCATTTGTTAGTATAGACATTACAAAGATTAATAATTATTACTATGAGAGGATTGCTTACGAGCAAGTCTCATTGTGAGTCCTTGCTCCATCACACGCAGTGCACTTTACTAGGGACTGACACATAAATCAAACAGGCCAATCATGGAAACACCAATCCATAACACAATTTACCGGCTAAGGAAGACTACAGGCTGGTCTAGGCCCTGGTCTAGGCCCTCTTCGTTCAGTTGTGAGAGCACCGCTCCCACTCCATGCTCTGAAGCGTCAGTCTGCACAACAAATTCCTTGGAGAAGTCGGGGGCCTTGAGCACGGGTGCCGTGCACATGGCGGCCTTCAGGGCATCAAAAGCCTTCTGGCAGGACTCAGTCCAGATCACCTTCTTGGGCTGCTTCCTAGAAGTCAGCTCTGTTAAGGGGGCAACAATGGTGCCATACCCCTTAACAAACCTCCTGTAGTACCCGGTGAGTCCTAAGAAGGCTCTCACCTCTGTCTGGGTCTTGGGGGGCTCCCAAGCCAGAATGGTGTCAATCTTGGGTTGTAGGGGCGCCACCTGGCCGCTTCCTATCTGGTGTCCCAAGTACACCACCGAACCCTGCCCGATCTGGCACTTACTGGCCTTGATCATGAGGCCTGCCCTCTGCAGCGCCTTCAACACTTCACCGAGGTGCTGCAAGTGTTCTTCCCAGCTGGAACTGAACACTGCGATGTCATCCAGGTAGGCGGCATTGAAATCCTCCAGCCCAGCCAACACCTGGTTGACCAACCTCTGAAAGGTGGCAGGGGCATTCTTCAACCCAAAGGGCATCACCCGGAACTGGTAATGTCCTTCTGGGGTTGAAAATGCTGACCTCTCCTTGGCCCCATCTGTTAAGGAAATCTGCCAGTACCCAGGCGTTAAATCAAACGTGCTGAGGAACTTGGCAGCTCCCAACCGATCAATGAGCTCATCAGCTCTGGGGATGGGGTGTGCGTCAGTCCTGGTGACGGCATTGAGCCCACGGTAGTCCACACAAAACCGCAGTTCTGGAGTGGCACTGGGTGCAGCAGCCTTTGGGACCAAGACCACTGGGCTGGCCCAAGGACTGTTGGAAGGCTCGACCACCCCTAACGCCAACATCTTAGAGACCTCCTCTTTAATGCTGGCCTTGACCCGGTCAGTAAACCTGTAAATCTTGTGCTTCACAGGAGGGCTGTCACCGGTGTCCACGTCATGGGGACACCAGTGAGTAACACTGGGGGTCAGGGAGAACAGTGGGGCAAACTGTCCCAACAACTGGTGACAGTCGCTCTGCTGCTCTGGAGTCAGTGTAGGGGAGAGGATCACACCTTCCACTGACCCATTGCGCTCCTTGGTAGACAGGAGGTCAGGGAGAGGTTCACTCTCCTCTTCCACCCCATCATCTGTCGCCAAGAGCATGCTCGCTTCGGACCTCTCGAAGTGGGGCTTGAGGAGGTTCACGTGGAGGACCCTCAAAGGGTTCCTTGGAGCCCGCAAATCCACCAGGTAGGTGACATCACTTTTGCGCTCCACCACCTCAAATGGCCCAGTCCACTTGTCCTGCAAGGCACAAGGTTCCACTGGGGCCATGACCCACACTTTTTGCCCAGGTTGAAATTCGACCAGAGTGGCATTCTGGTCATACCACTTCCTCATTTCTTCCTGGCTGGCTTCTAGGTTCGCCTGCGCGAGTTTCCTGAAGCGGGCAGTTTGGTTTCTCAAGGCCAGCATGTAACTAAACACATCCTGGGGAGCTTTCCTGGGAGCTGCCTCCCAGCCTTCCTTCACCAAACTCAGAGGTCCTCTCACAGGGTGACCATACAGAAGCTCAAAGGGACTGAACCCAAGAGACTTCTGTGGTACCTCCCTATATGCAAAGAGAAGGCACGGCAAGAGGACGTCCCACTTACGCCTCATGGGTTCTGTTAGACCCTTAATCATGCCCTTCAAGGTCTGGTTGAATCTCTCCACCAGACTGTTACCTTGTGGGTGGTAAGGGGTGGTGAACTTGTAGGTTACACCACACTCCTTCCACAGGGATGTCATATACTTGGATATGAAATTGGTCCCCCTGTCAGAAACCACCTATCTGGGGAACCCCACTCGGGAAAGGATCCCCATTAACGCCCGACCCACCACTGGCGCCGTCGTTGTCCTGAGAGGGATTGCCTCCGGGTACCGGGTGGCATGGTCCACCAAGACCAGGATGTACCTGTTGCCCATGGCTGTCTTGGGATCCAGTGGCCCCACAATGTCCATCCTTACCCTTTTCCACTGGAAAAGATTGGAGAGGAGCTTTGACCTTCCTCCCACTCTTACCACTTGCCTGGCAAGTTTGGCAAGACCTGCAATGTCCATCTGACTGCCTTCGCATTTGGGGCCAGAAGAAGTGGGTGACAAGCCTGTCAAAGGTCTTGTCCTGCCCCAAATGTCCTGCCAAAGGCACGTCATGAGCCAGACCCAGTAGGAAGGTCCTGAAGCGCTGGGGTACCACCAGCACACGGGCTGACCCAGGCTCAGCGATCTTAGGCTCACTGTACAGGAGATCATTCTCCCAGTAGATCCAATGTGATCCGGACTGATCACCAGCTGCCTGGTCTGCAGCCCCTCCAGAGAAGGGCACTCCTTCTGCTCCTTGCAGAATTCCTCCCTGGTGGGACCCCCTTCTTGCTGCCAATGGGTCAGCTCAGAGATGTCCCCCAGTTCAGCTACCTGCTCCCCTGTAGGCACCGGGGCGTCCCCCTCAAGGTCCACCTCCTCCCGGTCCGTGTGAACTTCAGGGGCCGTTTTCCCGCACCCCTTGCCCTTTCTCTTGGCAGGGACTTGGGGCACTGTTTCAGGCTCCAAGTCCTCTTAATCACCCTCTCTGGCCGCCATTGACCGAGTGGACACGCAGGCCCACTCTGGCAACCCAAGCATCTCCCAGTGAGACCTGAGCTCAACATCCTTCCATAAGGACTGCTCCAGGTCGTTACCTAGCAGACAATCTACAGGCATGGAAGGGCTCACAACCACCCTCAAGGGACCTGAGACCCCCCCCCACTCAAACAGGAACCTGCGCCACCATACACTGGCGCTCTGAATTGTCTACAGCAATTACTTGGTGGAATGCCCCTGGGACTACCTGCTTCTCAGAGACCAGGTGACACCGGACTGAGGGCACACTGGCTCCAGTATCTCTGAGAGCCTCTACCCTTTTTCCATTGATAGTCACCCAGGTGCTGTATTTCTTTGTGTTATGGGGCACTGGGTTTCCTGGGACCAACTCACTGTCCCCTAGTGAGACGAGGGTCATTTCTGCGGGGTCCCCACCCTCCTGTGGGTACTCCTCCTCCCCAAGCGCTACACTAGCCAACACCTTGGACTGCCCACCGGTGGGTGGCTGTGCCCCCTTAGGGCACTTGGGGTCCCCCTTCATGTGACCCACCTGCTCACATGCAAAACACTTGCGGGGGCCAGTCTCAGCAGGCTTTCTTGACGGGACCCCTTGTTTCTTATCTCCTGGGGGATGGGAACCTTTACCCTGGGTGTTAGTTTAGGGCCCTTTAGAGAACTCCTGTGTTTTACCCTTGTCCCCCCCACTTTTCTGCTGGGGACCCTGCCCACCTTTGGCTGAGTCTCCCCATACGCTTTCCTGTGGACCCTGGTACTCACCCAGCGGTCCACCTCCATAGCAAGCTTCCTGGGGTCAGTCAGCTTACTATCAACTAGGTGCTGGCGCAGATCTGCAAAACATAGACTAGACAAGTGCTCCCATGCAATCAAATTGTAGAGCCCCTGAAAATCTGTCACTTTACTGCCCTTCACCCAGCCATCCAGTGACCTGCAAAACATATCTACACATTGCAACCAAGTGTTGGCATCGGACTTCTTACTGGACCTGAACTGATCCCTGTACTTTTCAGGAGTAAGACCATACTTAGTGAGAAGGGCGTCCTTCATGTCTGGATAGGTGAGGTGATACCCCTTACCCAAAGCTATTAAAGTATCCCTTGCTTCTTCTGGGAAGAGAGGCCACAATCCTGCTCCCCAATTCTCCTCAGGGGCCCCATTCATGTGTATCGCTGCCTCGTAACCCTGAAACCACCTTTGTATGTCATCCCCCTTCTTGAGATCTTTGCCTACATTCTTAGGGATGTGCACAATCCTGTCTGCCTGTCTTGACGGGTTGCTGCCACCATCTGAGCTGGCTCTACTCCTCTGATCCAGCTCCTTTATCCTGAACTCATGCTCTAACATCATCCTTTTCTCCTCCATGGCTAACTTAAGCTTCTCCAGTTCTACTGCCACTCTCCTTGATTCCCGCCTGTCCTCCAGCTCTCCTGGGGACAGGCCACTGATGCCTGGCCTGGAGGGTTCCCCCCCTCCCAAAAGTACATCCACCCTAGGAATAGGCTCCTCCGCCTCTCCACTGAGATCACCAGACTGCTCGCTGGCATGTCTGGCTGCTACCCAGGCCCTCAGCGCCTTTTGTAGCTCCTCCTTCCTCGTGAGGCCTCTGACTTGGACTTTTAGGTTCTTGCAAATTGATTTCAATTCCCTAACATTGTAGGATTCCAACCTATCCTCCTCAAAGGCAATTTCCAGGGATGCAACAGATGATGCTCTTGATTCAGGCATGATGAAGTAGCGAGTTCAACCTGGCAAGATCAAAAATAGGCCAAAAAGAAAAAGAACCAGTATGTGGCACGTAATGGTCTGCGATATAGTAGTAGTGCACACCAATCACTGTAAGTCAAGTGCAAACGCAAGTCCTATCCTCACCACTGACAACCAATGTTAGAAATGGGATTTTTGGTAGGCTTGGGCGTGGGCCAAAGCCAGGCAGAAACCACAGGAGCACTTGCACTTTACCACTGATCAGCAGTGAGAAAAGTGCGCAGAAACACTACGCCAGCAAAAACAGAGTCAAAACCGGGAAACACGCCAAAAGATGCCAAGTCTAACACCACCCCAGCGAGCCCCAGCGGGTCTTGTTCTGGGCCTGGTAGGTGCAAATCTTCTGCGCCGTATTTGGGGCCGAGCTCGGCCTCACCGTCCTCTCCGCGGGGCCCTGGTCTCCTCCCACTCCCACCGCCGTCGTGGGCTCTTTGATGCAATTTTGTTTGCCACCCTTTATGCTTCAATTGCCCCGCAAAAGATGTTTTTTAATTTAGGGAGGTCCGGCTAGGGCCCGATTCACCTGTCCCGGCGTCTCCGGCCTCAGGCAGGCTCGACCCCATGCACCGCCAGGCCCACGTCTCGTCTTCAGGGCAGAGCGGGCCTGGCATGGCGTGACCCAGCACCGCCAACAATCAAGGCCTCGGCCCCGCCGCGGGTCCCACTGCCCCTCCGCCGGATACCCGCCGACGGCAATCTCCAGCGCGGGCGGCCCAAGCCAGCAGGGGAGGCCCGCAGGGGTCACCACATGGCCCCGGGCGCCACCACACCAGCAGCAGGCAAGCTTCTTCAGGGGCTGCGGACCCGCAGGCACCTCCGGACCGGTCTGGCCCCGATTCAGGCTGCCGCCCCCCGCCTCCCCTCCCACGGCAATATGTCGCGGTGCTGCCTCACCCTCGGGGGTCCGACGCAGCTTTCATCTGCCTCCTGGGTTGCGTCTTGTTCCGGGCGCCAGGCACAAGGAAGGTGCACACCCCGCGCAGGCCCACGCCACCTTTCAGTCCGTCACGGCCGATTCCGGCCGGGTGGCCACTGTTTCGCCCCGCCACGGGGCGCCCACACGTCCCCAGCCGCTAATGGAGTCCGGATGTTTCGTTTGGGCAGGATTAATTACGGATTAGTGCAGATTAGCGGCTTGGATGCCCGGAGACTCATCAGGCTGCGTCCGCCATTATGGCTGTCCAAGCCACGCCCCCGTTTCTCTGATATTGACTTGAATTTTTGACTCAAAGAAGTAGGGTAAGTCCTTACACAGCTGTTTTGTTGCTCTAGTGGTAATTTATGCAATCTCGGATTTGCACTGCTCGTGCAAGACTTCTAATATTTCCACAACAGGTTGAGGCCTCATGAACGCTCTTGTCAGATGGCTGTGTAGTAATCTCCTATGTGTATCTTTCACTTGATGATATCACAATATGTAATTTAACTGCACTTTTGATGTTCTTATTTTCTCTCTTAAGTTGGGCCAGTTCTGCGCTTTTCCATTTGTTGAGCGCTTCGGCTCTTAAGTTCATAGTGATCTTTTTCAAGGGAGTCTCTATGTCAACTGTAGTTGAGGTGTTGGATGTAAATGCACTTAGGATTTCTTCAGAGGTGCCTTGTCACAAGATTTATTTCAGGCCATCATAAAGAATTTTTGAAATTGTGGCTTATATATGCTTTTATCAGACTGATAAGTTTGGACTCACGGTTGTGGTTTTGGGGAGCCATGAGTGTATTATGCATTGCTTTTCATCTGTTAACTTGAATGAGATCAAAGAATTGTCTGAAACAGAGTTGAGGCTGTACCTCTGGCTTCATTCTCTTGGTGCCATAGATGAGCACTGGGTCCAAGATGTGGCCGGCTCTGTGTGTGGACCTCTGGTCTACTTGGTTGAAGCCGAGAACTTCGAGGTTTTCCATGGCGCTGGTCAATTTTCAGTTCTCTCCTCCCATAAATGAAAGTCACCCATTATCAGCATCCTTTTTTGCCAAGTTTGCATGTTCAGTGCTAGTTGAATGATTTCATCTTTGGAAGGATTTGTCGTATCCAGGTTTATAGAGGAGATACCATTTGCAAAACGTCCCCAAAGCAAATAACATTTGGACCTGGTGCAGCAGATGGTGCATGTAAGGGGAGACAACAAACAAAAACAGATCTGTTGCATCTGTTATACATGTGTTACTACCACCATTTGTTCTTGCTATTACCACCAGCCAAAATCTTGTGGTATCACCCAATGCAAAACGTGAGAGCAAATTGCACTCAACTCTACAGAAGAGCAAACTCAAAAACATACACAAACGTGGACCAGTCCTTTGGGTCTAAAAGATCCTGCATGACACACATAGGGGCACCAGAGCTTGCTTGAGGCCTCCGCACATTCCGCATTCCAGCTGGTTTTGAGATTTGCCTTGGACTGGGTGGGTAGGAATTGGTTAAAATTAATTTCAGAGAAATATACCACATAACATGAAGTTATTTTGCTGAGGAAATGCTAATAAAAAGGGAAAGCATTAATTCGCATGGGAACTTTTCCCTCAAAAGATCAGGTCCCGCCCTGGAAACAAAGCTGGCTGAACTCCCCTTGCCGTTTATGTGGCCAATTTGACGAAAGCCTGTAACATCTTCTGTGCATCTGCCCAGCAGTTAAACAACTTAGACAGAAAATTTTCCGCCCTGCCTTTCGGGCACTCAAGACAAGATCCTGCCACGGTGCATTGACGACATTGTTGAATAGTAAATCAATCCAACTTTTCTGCAGGGCCGCCAAGTTCCTATTACAAGTGAAACAAGCATTTGCAATGCAATAGGTCTCGCATTTACGCAAGTTTAAGCTATTGGCATTGTAAATGACAATGCGTTTTATATATGTTTCAAAAACCAAAACATAAATAAAAGGCATTGTTATTTACAATGCCAATAGCTCAAACTCGCGTATATGCGAGACCTGTTGCATTGCAAATGCCTGTTGGTTTTAGTTTCTAATGTGTTTGAGAAGGGATGTGCAAAGCATGCCCTCATTTTTTTGACATTGGCCTACCTTCCCTGTCATGGGATTAGCTGTTCTGGCAGCGGACTCTGCTCTCTGAATCAGTAGTTATAACCAGACCTTTTTATCTGTTCCACTTGAGTGAAGGCCTATTGGCCCACTCAAGTAAAGTCCCACTGATATGCACTAACCTAGGTCCCAGCACTACAATTCTAGTGCATATTTGCATGCACGTATGTATAGGTGTGGCCTGCATGATGCATTTTTATTGTGTGTATGAGTAAAACAGAGTAATGGAAGTCTGTGAGTTTCATTTTAAAAGCTTGTGTCCTGATGATCTTCACCAAGTGGAATTGTGTTTTTTTCCAGATGGTAGAATTGTATTGCTGACGTTCATGAAGCTGTAAGGAGGAGGCAGGTCTCACTTTAGATTGATTTTATTAGGTCCTTTTTGCTGCATTGGGTTTCTGCTTGGTCTCCCTGAATGAATGAATGAATGATTCTTCTATAGCACACAGCTACTCACAGGATTGTCCCGGTGCTTTTAGGCACTGAAGGGAGCAGAGCACAGAACCGCTGAGATCCTAACATCACTGAAGTCTGAATAAGAGTGTTTTCAGCTTCTTTTTAAATGTAACTTCCTTCGAGATAGACCTCAAGTAATCAGGCAGCTGATTCTGCATACTTGCCGCTCTGACCATGAAGGAAGAGCCTCACCTCCGTTGTCTTTGGAAGTGAGGTACTGATATAAGTTTAGCATTGCTGAAACACAGGTACCTTATTCATCTATATTCCTTAATCCATTCATTAAGGTACATAGGCTGAGCTCGGGCGGCCGATGACAAAGGGGAGTCTCCTTAACCCGGGAACAGGGGTGGGAGGAGTGTAGATTTAGGTGTTGAGAGGGAGGACACCACACGGGGAGAATTGTTAAAGTTCAGTCAATGTTATGAAAAAAAAATGGAGGTAGTTAAGCCGCGCATGCGGACCAAAACTTCTCAATAAAGTGTAAAATTAAGTGGATCTAAAGTATTCACTCTATCTGAGGTCCGTGGCCGGGAGCCCCAGGTTCCAATGTTGTCCTCGGCTTAACATCCTGTGATTCTGCGCACTTCCCTTAATCTCCAAGTGCCTACGAGAAAATGAATATGTCCTCGTGTAACGTCACTGGAGCTCATTTAAAGCGCTCCAATACCTTCGTGTCGAGTTAACGCTATATACAATTAAAAAAAAAATCCTCAAACTGCAGGCCCGCTGCATCAATGGAACTTTTTGCATTGTACATTTCACATTTAACATGCTGTTCCCTAGGAAGCAGCGAGGGGTTGGAAAGGGTTAAAAAGGTGGAGAGAAGGAACATCTGTGCACCGTCCCGTGGCCGGGAGCCCCAGGGTCCAATGTTGTCCTCGGCTTAACATCCTGTGATTCTGCGCACTTCCCTTAATCTCCAAGTGCCTACGAGAAAATGAATATGTCCTCGTGTAACGTCACTGGAGCTCATTTAAAGCGCTTCAATACCTTCGTGTCGAGTTAACGCTATATACAATTAAAAACAAATCCTCAAACTGCAGGCCCGCTGCATCAATGGAACTTTTTGCATTGTACATTTCACATTTAACATGCAGTTCCCTAGGAAGCAGCGAGGGGTTGGAAAGGGTTAAAAAGGTGGAGAGAAGGAACATCTGTGCACCGTCCCGTGGCCGGGAGCCCCAGGTTCCAATGTTGTCCTCGGCTTAACATACTGTGATTCTGCGCACTTCCCTTAATCTCCAAGTGCCTACGAGAAAATGAATATGTCCTCGTGTAACGTCACTGGAGCTCATTTAAAGCGCTCCAATACCTTCGTGTCGAGTTAACGCTATATACAATTAAAAAAAATCCTCAAACTGCAGGCCCGCTGCATCAATGGAACTTTTTGCATTGTACATTTCACATTTAACATGCTGTTCCTGGGAAGCAGCGAGGGTTGGAAAGGGTTAAAAGGGTGGAGAGAAGGAACATCTGTGCACCGTCCCATGGCCGGGAGCCCCAGGTTCCAATGTTGTCCTCGGCTTAACATCCTGTGATTCTGCGCACTTCCCTTAATCACCAAGTGCCTACGAGAAAATGAATATGTCCTCGTGTAACGTCACTGGAGCTCATTTAAAGCGCTTCAATACCTTCGTGTCGAGTTAACGCTATATACAATTTTTTTTTTAAATCCTCAAACTGCAGGCCCGCTGCATCAATGGAACTTTTTGCATTGTACATTTCACATTTAACATGCTGTTCCCTGGGAAGCAGCGAGGGGTTGGAAAGGGTTAAAAGGGTGGAGAGAAGGAACATCTGTGCACCGTCCCGTGGCCGGGAGCCCCAGGTTCCAATGTTGTCCTCGGCTTAACATCCTGTGATTCTGCGCACTTCCCTTAATCTCCAAGTGCCTACGAGAAAATGAATATGTCCTCGTGTAACGTCACTGGAGCTCATTTAAAGCGCTTCAATACCTTCGTGTCGAGTTAACGCTATATACAATTAAAAACAAATCCTCAAACTGCAGGCCCGCTGCATCAATGGAACTTTTTGCATTGTACATTTCACATTTAACATGCAGTTCCCTAGGAAGCAGCGAGGGGTTGGAAAGGGTTAAAAAGGTGGAGAGAAGGAACATCTGTGCACCGTCCCGTGGCCGGGAGCCCCAGGTTCCAATGTTGTCCTCGGCTTAATATACTGCGATTCTGCGCACTTCCCTTAATCTCCAAGTGCCTACGAGAAAATGAATATGTCCTCGTGTAACGTCACTGGAGCTCATTTAAAGCGCTCCAATACCTTCGTGTTGAGTTAACGCTATATACAATTAAAAAAAAATCCTCAAACTGCAGGCCCGCTGCATTAATGGAACTTTTTGCATTGTACATTTCACATTTAACATGCTGTTCCTGGGAAGCAGCGAGGGGTTGGAAAGGGTTAAAAGGGTGGAGAGAAGGAACATCTGTGCACCGTCCCATGGCCGGGAGCCCCAGGTTCCAATGTTGTCCTCGGCTTAACATCCTGTGATTCTGCGCACTTCCCTTAATCACCAAGTGCCTACGAGAAAATGAATATGTCCTTGTGTAACGTCACTGGAGCTCATTTAAAGCGCTCCAATACCTTTGTGTCGAGTTAACGCTAGATACAATTTAAAATAAAATCCTCAAACTGCAGGCCTGCTGCATCAATGGAACTTTTTGCATTGTACATTTCACATTTAACATGCTGTTCCCTGGGAAGCAGCAAGGGGTTGGAAAGGGTTAAAAGGGTGGAGCGAAGGAACATCTGTGCACCGTCCCGTGGCCGGGAGCCCCAGGTTCCAATGTTGTCCTCGGCTTAACATCCTGTGATTCTGCGCACTTCCCTTAATCACCAAGTGCCTACGAGAAAATGAATATGTCCTCGTGTAACGTCACTGGAGCTCATTTAAAGCGCTCCAATACCTTCGTGTCGAGTTAACGCTATATACAATTTTAAAAAAAATCCTCAAACTGCAGGCCCGCTGCATCAATGGAACTTTTTGCATTGTACATTTCACATTTAACATGCTGTTCCCTGGGAAGCAGCGAGGGGTTGGAAAGGGTTAAAAGGGTGGAGAGAAGGAACATCTGTGCACCGTCCCATGGCCGGGAGCCCCAGGTTCCAATGTTGTCCTCGGCTTAACATCCTGTGATTCTGCGCACTTCCCTTAATCTCCAAGTGCCTACGAGAAAATGAATATGTCCTTCTGTAACGTCAGTGGAGCTCATTTAAAGCGCTCCAATACCTTCGTGTCGAGTTAACGCTATATACAATTTAAAAAAATCCTCAAACTGCAGGCCCGCTGCATCAATGGAACTTTTTGCATTGTACATTTCACATTTAACATGCTGTTCCCTGGGAAGCAGCGAGGGGTTGGAAAGGGTTAAAAGGGTGGAGAGAAGGAACATCTGTGCACAGTCCCGTGGCCGGGAGCTCCAGGTTCCAATGTTGTCCTCGGCTTAACATCCTGTGATTCTACGCACTTCCCTTAATCTCCAAGTGCCTACGAGAAAATGAATATGTCCTCGTGTAACGTCACTGGAGCTCATTTAAAGCGCTCCAATTCCTTTGTGTCGAGTGAACGCTATATACAATTTTTTAAAAATCCTCAAACTGCAGGCCCGCTGCATCAATGGAACTTTTTGCATTGTACATTTGACATTTAACATGCTGTTCCCTGGGAAGCAGCGAGGGGTTGGAAAGGGTTAAAAGGGTGGAGAGAAGGAACATCTCTGCACCGTCCCTTGGCCGGGAACCCCATGTTCCAATGTTGTCCTAGGCTTAACATCCTGTGATTCTGCGCACTTCCCTTAATCTCCAAGTGCCTACGAGAAAATGAATATGTCCTCGTGTAACGTCACTGGAGCTCATTTAAAGCGCTCCAATACCTTCGTGTCGAGTGAACGCTATATACAATTTTAAAAAAATCCTCAAACTGCAGGCCCGCTGCATCAATGGAACTTTTTGCATTGTACATTTGACATTTAACATGCTGTTCCCTGGGAAGCAGCGAGGGTTGGAAAGGGTTAAAAGGGTGGAGAGAAGGAACATCTGTGCACCGTCCCTTGGCCGGGAGCCCCAGGTTCCAATGTTGTCCTAGGCTTAACATCCTGTGATTCTGCGCACTTCCCTTAATCTCCAAGTGCCTACGAGAAAATGAATATGTCCTCGTGTAACGTCACTGGAGCTCATTTAAAGCGCTCCAATACCTTCGTGTCGAGTTAACGCTATATACAATTTAAAAAAAATCCTCAAACTGCAGGCCAGCTGCATCAATGGAACTTTTTGCATTGTACATTTCACATTTAACATGCAGTTCCCTGGGAAGCAGCGAGGGGTTGGAAAGGGTTAAAAGGGTGGAGAGAAGGAACATCTGTGCACCGTCCCGTGGCCGGGAGCCCCAGGTTCCAATGTTGTCCTCGGCTTAACATCCTGTGATTCTGCGCACTTCCCTTAATCTCCAAGTGCCTACGAGAAAATGAATATGTCCTTCTGTAACGTCAGTGGAGCTCATTTAAAGCGCTCCAATACCTTCGTGTCGAGTTAACGCTATATACAATTTAAAAAAATCCTCAAACTGCAGGCCCGCTGCATCAATGGAACTTTTTGCATTGTACATTTGACATTTAACATGCTGTTCCCTGGGAAGCAGCGAGGGGTTGGAAAGGGTTAAAAGGGTGGAGAGAAGGAACATCTGTGCACAGTCCCGTGGCCGGGAGCCCCAGGTTCCAATGTTGTCCTCGGCTTAACATCCTGTGATTCTACGCACTTCCCTTAATCTCCAAGTGCCTACGAGAAAATGAATATGTCCTCGTGTAACGTCACTAGAGCTCATTTAAAGCGCTCCAATTCCTTTGTGTCGAGTGAACGCTATATACAATTTTTAAAAAATCCTCAAACTGCAGGCCCGCTGCATCAATGGAACTTTTTGCATTGTACATTTGACATTTAACATGCTGTTCCCTGGGAAGCAGCGAGGGGTTGGAAAGGGTTAAAAGGGTGGAGAGAAGGAACATCTGTGCACCCTCCCTTGGCCGGGAGCCCCAGGTTCCAATGTTGTCCTAGGCTTAACATCCTGTGATTCTGCGCACTTCCCTTAATCTCCAAGTGCCTACGAGAAAATGAATATGTCCTCGTGTAACGTCACTGGAGCTCATTTAAAGCGCTCGAATACCTTCGTGTCGAGTTAACGCTATATACAATTTAAAAAAAATCCTCAAACTGCAGGCCAGCTGCATCAATGGAACTTTTTGCATTGTACATTTCTCATTTAACATGCAGTTCCCTGGGAAGCAGCGAGGGGTTGGAAAGGGTTAAAAGGGTGGAGAGAAGGAACATCTGTGCACCGTCCCGTGGCCGGGAGCCCCAGGTTCCAATGTTGTCCTCGGCTTAACATCCTGTGATTCTGCGCACTTCCCTTAATCTCCAAGTGCCTACGAGAAAATGAATATGTCCTCGTGTAACGTCACTGGAGCTCATTTAAAGCGCTCCAATACCTTCGTGTCGAGTTAACGCTATATACAATTTAAAAAAATCCTCAAACTGCAGGCCAGCTGCATCAATGGAACTTTTGCATTGTACATTTCACATTTAACATGCAGTTCCCTGGGAAGCAGCGAGGGGTTGGAAAGGGTTAAAAGGGTGGAGAGAAGGAACATCTGTGCACCGTCCCGTGGCCGGGAGCCCCAGGTTCCAATGTTGTCCTCGGCTTAACATCCTGTGATTCTGCGCACTTCCCTTAATCTCCAAGTGCCTACGAGAAAATGAATATGTCCTCGTGTAACGTCACTGGAGCTCATTTAAAGCGCTCCAATACCTTTGTGTCGAGTTAACGCTATATACAATTAATAAAAACAAGAAGCGCGAGCAACAAGCGCTCGCCAGGCATCCGCTGTTTATTTTTGCATCGCGCTTTCACTTTAAAGTGAAAGCGAGATGCAAAAATAAACACGCGGCGCCATGTCTCCTTTTTTGTCCTGCCCATCCGGACTGGATCGCATGGCTTGTTTACATAACATGCCTCCTTGCGATAAGAAACTGCTTCACGACAGCCGTGAAGCAGGCGATCCAGTCCGGATGGGCCGGACAAAAAAGCGAAAAGGAGGCCCCCCAGAAAGCTTATTTCCAATGGCAGGCCACCATTTACCATAAATGGTGACACCAGCCAATGGAAATAAGGGGCGGGGCTTAAAGCCCTTTTCTCAAACTCCTCATTAGCAATAAATCTCGCCGAGCGAGCTGCGCATGTGCGCAGCAACGCTAGGCGAGACCTAAAAACTATTATTAGCACATTCTGCTACGCCAAATAAGGAATTGCCGCCTCCAGGCACGGACACAATTGACAAAATAACTGGAACTTGCCAGCCAATCTAGGCTGCTATACCTCATAAAAGATAATACAGAGCCCTCATCCATCAAGGGGCCCTGGTCCTTAAATCTTTGCCGGACAAACCTATCCCTGTCCAGTTCGCAAATTTCTGAGAACTCCCTACCAGTAGTTGGCACAAATACATCTGTATACACTGGGTACACTTGGCCATTGAGCACTTTGATGGACTATCGGTCTTAAGGCATCAGGACATTTCTTTTGCACAGCATGATGTTTTAACAATGAGATTTTCTTAATGTTTTTCGCAACTATCTTTAAGCTTCTTGTGTGGTTTGACTTTGCAACGATTTTAATTGATCTGCAAATACATTTATTTACTTGCTAATAAAAAGGGAAAGCACTGAGAGCACGTAAAGGTCTGTTCCATACTGGAATGTACAAAATAAAACTTTTCCCTGTAAAGTTTTGCACAGGAGACAAACTTTGCAACCTTATGAAATTTCGAATTTTGCTAGCTTTGCAATATTTCTACGTGCAAACATTTCTGCAAAAACGCTTTTTACAGGTGAATTTTTCAGCAAAAATATTTTTGCCGTAAAAGATCTATGTAAAAATGAAGGTTTTGTAGTTTTTTTTCCACACAACGTATGTTTTGTGAGTCTTTTCACCCACTCATTTTTTAAACCTTGGTAAACTTGCAATGTATTAGCTAAATCTTCACCAAGTTATCAAAAGCCAGATTCATAGATTTTTTACACCTCTAATTCTGGCCTCACAATCAGTGCACCAGTTAAGCACCAGAGAAGGTTCCTAGGATTAAGATACTCAATCAAGATCCAACAATATGCTAATGACACTCAATCCTACCTCAAAATCTCTTCAAACTACATTTAGTGACAAATGGCTCACGCTCATCCTGAAACAGACATCAAGCACCATTCTAGAGTTGAACCTCAAAAAGAACAATTTCTCCTGTTTTCAAACAGCATAAAACAACCACACCTTCTAGCTTGACTATCCATCGTGAACCAAGATGTCACCCCCGCTGAGAGAAAACGCAAAATCATTCATACTCAACACTGGACTTTTTCTTCAAAGAACACATTGCCTAGAAAACCAAAACAGCATCGTACCAACGTTGCTTCTTAATAAAAGGGAAACCCTTCTTAATAGAAGCCGCCTTCAGAACTATAGTAAAACTGCAGGTCCTTTGCCAGCTGGATGGAGACAACTCTCTGGTCAGCTGCCCCTCTGACACTGCCTGCAGTGGCACCCTGAAATGCCTCACTAAGGTCTTGAAGAAGTTCCATCACCCTAAGTCGACATTGGCTCCCGCTCCATACCTGCATCACCCTTATGACCAGCGTAATCATCAACAGGGCCACTGGAAATGACTCCCCGACGTACACTGCAGAGAAATCAACACATTCTACAGAAACTGCCAGACCAGGAACTAGATCATAACTATACTGGAAGCAAAGAAATACAAAAAGGAAATCATGAGAAGGCTGGCTTTCTCCATCCATGCACCAAGATTCTGGGACATTATCTCCATCAGCACCAGAACTGCTGTGATTCGCCTCCAGTCCAGAAAGAAACTTAAGATACACCTTGTCAATGAGCACTTCCAACCCACATGATGGAGCTTACTTTTTACCCACATGATGGAGCTTACTTTTTACCAGTCTCCTTGACAATGTAGATGAATTTTATCGTTGCGCTCCTTCAGCATTCAGCTCCCTGATTACGCCAAGATTGGTAGATAGGTTCACAATATTGAAATGCCATATAACATACATATTCCCTCAAACTATGCAAAGAAGTCCCCAAACAGTTTATTTCTTTTTGCAATGTGTCTCCCTTTTTATATCACAAAAATTGTATTACATGAATGGATGAAAGCAGAAAGCGTGCTTTAGTAAACAGTAAAAAAATTAAACAAATGTTTATAAAGTGTGTCTGTTACCATTCGGATTATTGATACTGAATTCTCAACGAAAAAAAGAGTCATAACAAAAAAGCCCTAGAAGATTGTAGAGGGAAGAGGTGGATTTTTACTAAAATTGTTAACTTAAAGCTTATCTCATGTATGCACATATTTGGCTGAGGGTTCTACCTAGTAACAGCCAGAACCAAGATGACACCAGAAGATGAGTGGCACAGTGTCTGGTTCATTAAAGAGAAGCCATCAAATTCAATTCAGATCCTCAGTGTTGCCTTATTCCATGGTCTCAGAGCTGGTGCTTTAGTGAAATTAGATCTATATATGGTGATCTTTTCAGCAACAACTGCTTGTCGTTGGCGTAGTATTAGAACTTAATGTTGAGACTCCAATTGGAAGTAGTGAGTGGCTGTAGGTAAACGTTAAAAAAGAGGCACATTATGGTCCTGTTGGCCATGGAGACACGTACATGGGGTTTGCATGATATGACTCACACATATGAACAGACTTGGAGATCCAGACAACAGTTTTGGGATACCCAAAATCTCTTAGATCCTTGAAATAGTGGACGGTCTGGACATTTGAGAGGGGATGTCGCTAACTGTTATTAAGGGTGAGACGGGTGGGTTCCTTAACAATGGAAAATCATTATTGACCATTGATTTTTTTTTATCTGTTCAGTGTAGGCTTTTTTGTGCTATTTTTCTTATTTACTTTAAGGCCATAGAACCATTAAAATATCTTTGGGAAAAAAAGCGACTAGGAGAAGGGCTCTTGGTGTGGTGTGGATGATCTCCTGTGTGTACAAACCATGACTGAGCGGCCATGATGGTTAGAGGGGTGTTATTGTGCTCTACTCCTGTGCGTGCAAATTGTGACCAGTGGCTCTGATAGAAAATGGGTCTTTAGTCCTTCTTCCATGTCTGAAATCCATTACTAGATCAGGGGCGGGTGCATTATTTGTGCGCGAGCATCATGATTAAAAATAATCCACGAATGTGGTTAGTTTGTCCTTCCCTTTTACTCATAATCTTTTGCAGTCTAACATATGCCGTCTCCAAGATCTTCTTTAAATCCTCCTGTCCTTTCTTCCTTAGGCACGTGAAGCACGTCGGATGGGACCCCAACAGTGGTTTTGATGTATGTATCTGATCGACATTGGTGGTTCATATGAGGTATTCAGAACTCCGCCTCCTCTGGCCACCAACTCAGCAATAAGAGAGCAAGTAGTAAAGGTTGTTGTGCAAGTCTTAATCCTCCACCATTGCCTAGAGCATCAATCTCAGCCAAGATGGACCAACCTTGCCATTTCCCAATCTCTGACCAAGGGCCTCTTCCCTCAAGGTCTAGTGTCTAGGGTCTAGTGTCACCCAACGTCAGGGAACCTGTCTGGCAAAATGTCGTTAACATTTAATGTGCCAATAAGAGCCCTGCTTCCTACGAAAGGGGTGAGCAGGCTCTCCCCCTCAAAGTTGCGGTACATTTCTACTCAGAATCCACTAATCTTCTGGGAAGAAATGGTTGGGTGAGTGGTAAAATAGTTCACCTGGCCCCAGTTAACGTCTGCATGGGAGGCAAGACATTTCAATATGTAATCCTTCTCTGCTCAGGAACTCCCACCCAGTATCAGGGCCGGACTGGCCGTAGCGGGCACCGGGCGTTTTCCCGGTGGGCCGGAAGGGAATTGGACTGGTGGGGGTTGAGTTGGCCCTAGTGACCAACAAATGTTGTGTAATGAGGGCCATGACATTGCAAAAAGGGCTTGCAGAAGAAAGTCATGAACTACATACTTAATTATCATTATTCCATTATATATACTTTAGTTTCTTCCGTGTTCAAGACTCACCGAAATGCTTCGCGATAGGGAATGAAGAGTAAAAACTCGTAAAGGAAGGACCCAGTTAGCGAAAATGCCAGCTGAAAATGGCCCATCAAGCACAGGTTTGCGAGGTTCCAGAGGATTGGAATATTGCCAGGCCCTGGGGTTCCGAACTCAGCGGTACCAGTACACATGTACCATGCTTACACATGCATGTACCATGCTATCCAAAAGCCAGAGTACATATAAAGCCAAGAGATGGCCTGCTAAAATCACCATAACATAATTCCCACCAGATTTTCCTGATTTAGCACTTCCTTATATTGTGGAGGACTTTCCAGTACTACACAACTCCATAACACAGGGAGTCTTCTATATGAACACAACCAGTCACAAAGAATCTTGGCAAAAAAGATTCACGTGCAAAGACAAGCACATTCATGTCAAAAGGAAGGTACAGGGCGGAGCTTTGATCTGCTAGGTCGATAGGCCGAGGTGTCCTGTTCACACATCGGGTGGGGGTCAAGGATTGTGCTTTGTTATTATAGGGGTCATAACACAGCCAATGAGATAGAGCAGAACACTAACTAGACAGGTAATAGGGCTCTGGAATTGAATTAAGGATGAAGGCGACTAGACTGCAGGTGGTTTACTGCTGTTCTCCTAATCCCTGGAATTCTATCCCAGTACAAATTCACCAAACTCCATCCCTTCTCCAGTTCTGCGAGAAGCTGAAAACCCAGCGGGCAACACCGCATCTCAAAGTAACCTCCCGGGTGCATGACCAGTGCGCGCTTCAGCTCCCATCCCACCCAACCCCTTCTTGCACCAGTCAACTCTGTTTGCGACAGTATTTAGACAGAATATCGAAAACACAAATATCGTGTGGACAAAATATTGTATCAAAAATATCGAGGACAAGAATATCGTGAAGGCAAGTTTCTATAGGTGAGTAAAGTTTTACTATATATAACTCCACGTATATGTACCTTGACGATATATATATCTTCAAGGTACGTAGATGTGGAGTTAAGAATCGGAAATCTATACTTACCTATTTGTACTTACCTTCTCCATATTTAGGTCCTCGATATTTTTGACACGATATTCTGTACACACAATATTTGTGTTTTCGATATTCTGTCCGTGATCGGTTCACTATCCCGACCCTCCCTGTATGCCTCGCCCCAACACCCTTTCGGCACTGGAAACCCCCAGCCCTGATGCTGTATCCCTGCCAGCCCTGTTGACTCCCCTCTTCCTCTGTATTAAGTAAAGTCAAAGTCCCATTGTGTATGGTGCTATGATAGTGTGTACCTAGTGCTGTGCTAATCAAAGTATATACAGTAATACTCAAGTACTGTTCCATTAATGGGGGACGGGTGCTGGCTCTAGATTTTAGGTAAGGTGGGATAGGGAGTGTCCTCCGTACAACCCAACCTTTAACACCCACCTGTTTAGAGTGTTTTTTCCCCACTGAGCTCTATAAATACACTCTCCTGCTTCCCATCCAGGTCAATGCCCTAGATCCGGAGCTGAAGGCCCTGTTCTCCCATGCCGGCATCAGCGAGGACCAGTTGACGGACGTTGAGACCTCCAAGCTGATCTACGACTTCATCGAGCAGCAGGGCGGAATGGAGGCCGTCAAGCAGGAAATGAGGAGGAGCGGTAAGTGGGGGTCCTCTGGTTGGGGTGGTCCCTGAATGCATGCTGAGCCCATTTCTTGCCACACCACAAGGGCCTTCATTGTAGTATTTTGATCCAGAAAGGCACAAGCAGAGACAGCCACCTCCCCTGACTACACGGTGCTTCTTTGAGATGGTCATTGATGTGGGAACTTAAGTTTGACTCTTCTAAACTACTGCCTGCACATCCTGAGATCTGCATAACTGGAGAACTGGTGCAGGATCTGTGTTCCTACTTTATAAAGCAGACGCATGTGGATTGTGAATAAATACCTCTGTTAAAGAACAGGTACTGACAAAACATTGACTTAATACCCTGGTACAAAGCACAGACTGCATCATAAACCCATGCAGACAACATCACCAGAGAAAATAAAGCAATGATTACTTACAAAGACAAAAAACATCTGTAATTGGAGAGGGAGGAATATTGCAGCAGTGCTTTTGCAAACTGTTGAAGTTTTCTGTAGGTGAAAATATATGCAAAAAGAAGAATGTTGCAAGAGAAAACCCATGGAAAAGCCTACTTTCCATACAGAGATGTTTCAACTTGGTCAAGTGCAAACATTTAGGTCTTTGCCCAGCTCTGACATCGGAGTTCAAACTTTGCCCGCCCTTGTGGCTAATTCAAATCCAGAAACCAATTTACCGTAGCTTTGAAACTTGTTGTTGATGATGATCTTGAAGTTTTGTGCCTGTGTGCTGGGGGCGGGGTGGGTCCTAGGTCTGTAGGCCACCAGGTAGAGTCCCACAGCAAGGCATCTTTTAAAAAAATCACAACTTTGGTCTTGTCAGTGCTCAGCTTGAGGCAGTTGGACTTCATCCAGGTGGCCACACCAGTCATGCAGGACTTGAAGTTATTTCTTGGGCTGGGTGTTTTGTCCAAGAGGGACAGCATCAGTTGTGTGTCATCAGTGTAGGTGAGTATGTCAGTGTCGTATATATTCGGATGACGTGGGCCAGTGGGATAATGTCAATGTTGAAGAAGGTCAGCTGAGTGAGGAGCCCTGAGGCACTCCGCAAATGAGGTCCAGGGCTTTGGAAGAGCAAGGCTGCATGTTGACTGTCCAGGTTCTTCCGGTGAGGAGTATGCAGCTCCATTGGAAGGTGGGGTCCTTGGACGCCAGACTCATGTAGTCTTTTTATCAGGATGGGGTGGGAGATTGTGTCACAGGGTGCTGAGAGGTTGAGTAGGATGAACGCCGCATTTTTTTCTTTGTCCAGGGTCCTCCAGACGTCATCTGTTGCAGCAATGAGGGCTGTCTCGGTGCTGTGGATGGGTCTGGCTAGGTGGATGTGTTGATGGAGGTGCTGGTGGTGGGGGTGAGGGCTTCGCTGATTGGGGTGGAGCCTTTGTTTTGTTGAAGGTGTGGTGGGGCAGGGGTCTGCCGTGGGCCCTGAGTGGATGCTCTTCATGATTGTTGTGGATTCTTCTGTGGTCTTGGTGTTCCATGTGGTAAGGGTGTTTTCTTTGTCCGTTATCAGAAGGATAGTTACCAGGTGTCTGGGGCCCCGTTGCGGGTAGAAGTTGTTGTATATGGCTGTGATTTTGCTACTAAGAACGTCCCAGAGCTTTTTACTCAGTTCTTGAGTGGGGGTCATGTTGCTGGTGGTTGCTGTGGGTGCGGTGACATTCGTGAACATTACTTTGCTGCTATGGGAGCTGGCGTGGATGCGTTCAACTAGTACCTTCCTCTTGGTTTCCTGAAATTGCTGATGTGTAGCACCTCAGGGTGGATTTGAAGGTGTTCTTGTTCAAGTCTTCTTGGCTGGCTCTCGACCTCCGTTCTAGTTGCTTGTGGTGCCGCTTGGTCATTCTGAGTTCTTCCTTGTTCCAGCCGGCCTGTGTTGAATGGATGGAGGCAACAGGGTATCGAGGTCAAATGCATCGGGACAATAGGGTATCGAGAGTGAATGGATTGAGGCAACAGGGTATCGAGGGGAATGGATCAAGGCAACAGGGTATTGAGGGTGAATAGATCGAGGGAACAGGGTATCGATGGTGAATGGATAGAGGCAACAGGTTATTGAGGGTTAATGAATTGAGGCAACAGTGTATCGAGGGTGAATGAATCGAGGCAACGGGGTATCAAGTGTGAATGGATTGAGGCAACAAGAATCACAAGGAAAAATAGCAGATACCATTAGTAGTAGGAACAGTATAAGTAGCGACAGGCACAAGTAGTGACACTAAGAGTAGTGGCACTGGTAGCAGAATATGTGGTAGCACTGTTAGTACTTGATGGGAAACTATGAATAGTAGTGTCGGTGGATGTAGGAGTGGCAGTAGCAGTGCTGGCTGCACTACTGAGGACTACTTAAGAGAGCACCCCCGGTTAATTTTGTACTGCATGAAGCGCTGTGCATTATTTCCGATATATCATTTTAAATGCAACTGAGCTGCCATTTAATGAACCTTGCACAGTGTTAAAGACCCACCTAGTATCAATCTACTTTCGAGATGAAGATGAACAGATAAAATTGATTTGATGAATTTGATAGTAGGTGGCATCGGCTCTATGAAGTAACACAGAAATATATACACAGCTGGCTATCACCTTTGTGGGTGCATGGGTGCAGGAGATGCACAAAAGATGTGGTAACATGTTGAAAATAAAGGTGCGTGGGATAGGGAAGCCCAGGGGGATGTGGGCGAAGAGGAGCCTGGTTCACTGTGGGCCGGGTGTTAAGGTAGGAGGCACAGTCCACGCCACTCACCACTGAGCTAAGATTCTCCACCAGAATACTGTAAGCAACCACACAGATGGAAGCGATTGAGCCAGCAGAGTCCTGGACAGCAGACTGGGCCAGAAAACAAGGAAGACCAGTGCCTAAGAAAGGTGGAGATGCTGACTGATACCGGTCACCTTCTGGAACTCCCTGGTCACAGTTTTCTCAATGCGTCTGCTCATTAGAACCAACTCTGGTTTTTTTCTGTAGTTGTGTGAGTGGATGGTCAGGCAGGATTCAGAGAAGCTTTCTTTAGTAAGTGAAGGATGGTGGCAAATTTCATAGCCACATATGGATTGTTTTGAAATACCTGTGGTGGTGGGTTTAGTTTCAGACTACGGGCTTGATTTAGATCTCGGCAGACGGGTTACTCAGTCACAACGGTGACGGGTAACCTGTTTCGACGAAATATAAATTCCGTAGGATATAATGGGATTTATATTTCAGCAGATGGATATCCGTCACCGTTGTGACGGAGTAACACGTCCGACAAGATCTAAATCAGACCCTAAGAGAGTTGATTTAGCTCAAGCAGACTGACCCTGAAGAGCGAGTATCATTAGGTTGAACTTGTCTGACCTCAGTCCTGTGATCCCTCTGTCCGCTCCTGTGACCCTTTCTCCTGTACTAGTCTTTCTAAGTTCAAGATATGTCCTAGGCCAGATTATGGTGCCTCTTGTTTTGTGGTATCGACAACAAAGCTGAAGAACACATGCTTTCCTCAAGCAAACTCCTACTCATTAATTGTAACAGATTGGACGGGTTTTGTGTTAAAATATTGTCTATAAAAATATCATGCTGCAAAAATACTAACAACCAAAATATCATTGAGATAAGTATGTATTGGTAAGTATAGATTTATTATACTTAACTTCACAGCTATGCATGTTGCGGATATGTATAGAATGCTTAATGCATAAAATATTAAGTGCCGATGCCCAAAGTTTTCCTCAAAAGCCTGTGGCCAACGCTGCAGAATGTGGGGGTTGGCGCATACCAAGGCTGTCTAGTCTTGATTCCACCTCACGCCTCTTTTGTCCACCACCCTACACTTCCTGCTCCTTTATTTCACTCTTGCAGGTTATTTTTAATCTCTGCTTTCTCCCTTTGCCACTGGTTTTCTGTAATTCTCTTCCTCCTTTTCCCTCTTTTCTGCCCTTTTTACTTTCTTGTTCTGGGTCAAAGTCTGAAGATGACAAATAAGTGTCGGTCTGCAAGAATGAGTGCCATTGGGCCTTACCTGAAACCACAAGCTCAAATGTAGCACTATATGTATACCGTCAAAGTACATCTTTGTGGAGTTAAGTATAGTAAGCCTGTACCTACTACTAAATTCTTACCATGTCCATATGTTTGTCACTGGTATGTATTCTACAATATTCTTATAGTTTGACTTTTAAAACTTCATATTCTGGAGGTACACCCCTGATTTAGAGTTGGGTGATAACTGAAACTTCTCAGGATGAAGTGCTAAATGTTTATTTTTCTCCGAATTTCTATCAGGAGGTTCCAGTGGGTGTTGACATTCCAACTTTGGTTCTTCTCCAGATTTTGCACACCTCCAGTAATCAGAGGCTTTTTCATTATCACCCAATTCTAAACAGAAGGGGGGTCTGTACATGTGTATCTGTACGTGTGTGTGTGTGTCTGTACGTGTGTGTCTGTACGTGTGTGTGCATATGCGTGCGTGCACACGTGCACGAAGATACATAAAAGAAGGTAAAGCTGCCTCTTCTAAGCAAGTCTCCAAACCCACATTAAGATCTTCAGAGATACTTAGGCCCAACTCTTCTATGCTCACAGATCTGTCTCTGAGTCCTCTCCTTGTCTCACAAAAACAACAACTCTCTGCTGGAGTTCCTGGTGACTCCATGTTAACTTGAAATAATTCCTGGCTCAAAGATATCCTGCCAAGTTTTACTTTGAAATTGAGGCAGTTCCATTGAATCAGGTCCAAGGCATTTTGAAAAAAAGGGTACCTTTACGCATAGGAGCCAGACATTAATCTGAAGCCACTTCTACGGTTGGATTCGCTGTCTCCTTTGGAGGAAGAGCAGGCCTCGGATCTGCTGGGAAGCCGCTGATCTGTTGGGAAGGCCAAGCCGCACGCTTAGTTTACAAATGGCGCATTCGAAATAACTGCCCTGGTCTGGTCGATTCAGAAGCAGATCTGACTGTGTTCAGTTGATCTCGCATAGGGGTCTTCAGCTGAAGGGCCAGATGCATACTAGATTTTTTCAGGATATCTGCATAGGTTTTAGGTTAAATACACAAACAGCTCATTTTAATGGGCCGCCCTATTAATAGACACCTTTCTCCACATCCCCATATGGAAATCCACTTGATGTTCCAGCACTATTTAATTGAAGGTTAGAATTCTCAATAAAAGGACCTTCTGGTGCATCTCAGGTCAACTCAAATTCCCTCGAGTCCCAGCAATCTTGGTACGTCATCTCAGGAACCAGGGTGTGCACATATGGGGAAGTGAATTTACCGTAATGTAGGATAGTATGAAAAAATATTTTTTGCAATTAACATTTATTTTTGCTTCCACACAGGACCAGCTCCTCCGCCACCGCCACCCTCCCGCTCAGGTGCTCTGCACCCTCCACCACCCTCTGGTCCACCACCATCTATTCCATCTCCTGGTAGGGGAAGGTCAGGGCCCCTTCCACCTGTTCCGGGAGCCCATGGCAGTCTTCCACCGACCCCCAGCAGAGGAGCCTGTCCCACACCGCCTCAGCGAAGCCCTGCAGGACATCCTACACGGAGTACACCCCCTCCTCCGCCCATCTCTCGCGCCGGGCCTCCTCCCCCACCTCCTCCTCCTGGGGGAGGTGGGCCTCCTCCACCACCTCCACCTCCCCTACCATCCTTTGGTGGTGGCGTGCCACCTTTGCTTCCATCAGGAGGACCACCCCCACCTCCTCCAGGGGGATCTAGCCCTTCAGGGCCTCAGCCAACGCCTCCTCCCAAGAGCCGTGGAGCTCTACTGGACCAAATCAGACAAGGAATTCAACTCAATAAGGTGAGTTTAGTCCTCCTGCGTACATGTCAGAAAGCACTACGTTTGTAGTCCAAGAGCAATGTATGTTTCTGCACGTCTCTGGATACACAGTGGATATCCAAAGACGATGAAAAAGTAGGGCCACATTCCCAAACTGCATTTTGTAGTACATAAAGTAGTGCTACAGTAGTATAACTTATTACTATGAGTATAACTCTTTACCTCCATCCCACCTCTCCAATCCTTTCTTTGGGGAGATCCTTACATGCAAGTTTGCTACTTAGTAGTAAACGTGGGAGGGACCAGAGTTAGAGGCTTTAAAAAAACTACTACATGGGAGGGGGTTAAAGAGGTGTAAGGAGGGGTTGACGAAGGGTTAGGGAGGAATTTAGGGATTTATTTATATTTTTAACTAGTTTGAATATTTGAATTTAATTTAATCCGTATGCCATTACTTTCCATGGGAGGGTGTTGGAGTACCAGTGGTTGGCCTTGGGCAATGCTGGACGTACTTCAGGTCCTCACTGGAGTACATTGATGACTGTTTTGGGTCTGTTTTGGTAACTTCAGAAGAGCAGTTTGCGAATAGCAATGGGCTTACTCTTTTCTAGGTGGGTGCATGTCCCCCCTATACCCCCCAGCCCTCCCTTCAATCCTCCTTACTGCTGCCTAAACTCCTACTATTTATTCGGAAGTATTTCCAGTTTTCCAGTCACCCCCTTGTTCTTCCTATATTTATCACTAAAACGTAGGCATATGTGTGCAGAGGACTCCGCAGTCGGGGCAGAGATCTCTGCACAGGAAATATAGGCGAGGCTGAGATGTTGACCTCTGCACATAGGTTAGTGAATAGCATTTTGTAGTACATGAGTAATAATATTGTAGTACTACTAAACATACTACATGCTACAAAATGTAGTTTATGAATAGGCCCCTATTTCTGCATTCTCTATATTTCAAGATACTTTTTTAAAAAACTGAAATTCCTTTTGTCGTTTCAGTCGTAGGATCCGTTCATTTTCAACACATGGCAGATGGGCTACTCTGTCACAACATGATGGCTGTCCTATTCTTCGTTTTACAATGCCATAATGAACTTATAATAGGGTTTACAGGATAGCCATCACGTTATGACGGATTAACCTTTCCAACAAACTCTAAATAAGGTAATTAGTTCCTTACTCCTTCAAGATAGTGTAGATTCAACACCTGAAGCTATCAAAGTTTGTTTCTTCAAATACAACAATAGATCTTGAGAATACCTCTCTGCGTTCAGATTCTGTTTTCCCAAACACACTTCAAGGAATTGGTAAACAGATTCTACGATATCAATAGAAAGCGTAATCCAAGTCCTGGCTACGGCAACAAAGTATATTGATTGCCTTGCAAGGACACTGCAAATCAGGAAGAAGCTTATACCAAAATGGTCGCTTCTGTTTCCAGACAACATGAGAATTCAATGGAATCATGGGAAATGTAGTTTGAGTTCGCACACAGAAACAAGTGTGTCCTCCAGAGAGGAAAGTCTTTCGCCAAGCGTCTCCGACATTTTGTGAGCACCTCCAGCCTTTCCTTCCATTGAGTGCAGTCAACATGAGCAAGTTTGGAGTTGGAGTTGACTCTCGTGCATCTGGCAAACGCTGCAAGGCGTGCCACAGATCTTTACAGTACACTGAGATTCGTGAACGCTCTTCTAGCTGTGCCTGCCCTCTTCACTGAGAATTGTGAATGTCCCTCTACCTAGACCTGCTGTGAAAACTGAGACTTATGAGCATCCTTTTAGCTGCTCCTAGTGAATAGGCTGGGAATCGTGAGCGCACTTCTTTCTGTGCCTTCTGCGTGGACTGAGTATCGTGAGCGCACTTCTAGCCAAAGCAAACACAAGGAGATGATGGACGGAGCGCTGAAACTTTTCAGACACTCACCCCCAGTCACAGATCTGGGTTGATTCCATCATCGTTCTTTAGCTCACTTTGCCACCTCAGTTCAGACCCAGCCATATGCAAATCAGTCTTGACCCTGTGCCTCATGGGAACAGTCCAGCCCGAACTGCCAAGCCAGGTCTTCCCTGAACCGGTAACAAGCATCCTGGGACCAGTTTCGGGCTAGCCCTCACCAGCCTGGCTAGCTTGAATCCAGTGGCAAAGTGAGCAAGGGACCCACGTCTGGGCATACCCTGCCAACTTAGGGTGAACAAAGCAAACACAAGGAGATGATGGACGGAGCGCTGAAACTTTTCAGACACTCACCCCCAGTCACAGATCTGGGTTGAATCCATCATCGTTCTTTAGCCATGCCTGCTGACACCCTGAGAATCCCACTGCTCGTGGGCGACTAAGGGTGAAGCTGCAGATGGATGGAACTTGTTAAGCAGAAGTGCTGATGAACATGTATGTATAATATATATATATGCACAAGGCTCTTATCATGGAGGCTTACAATGGAAGGGCAGGTGTGCAGCCAACACTGCACTGGGGATCTAGCTCACTTTTTTGTAATGTGTTTTGGACTACTTAAAATGATCTTGGCTGCAGAAATTTTATACAGATTTTCAGGAGTCTATGCTCAAACACACTTAGCTGTCCATACTTCCACCCATGGACATAAAGAAACAAGCCAAGTTGGATCTGTAACTAAAGAGAACATAAAAGATGCCTTTTGTTTCTACTTTTGGGGTCTTTTAAGTTCCCAAGATAATGAATCCACATACCTCTCTGGGTCGGTGATCTTTAGGACTTCAGTGCACAGCATCACCGCATTAGCTGCATTGCATCTAAACTAGTTTCCTTAGTCCTTCAACTATTATTATTCCAATTTATCTAAACCATGCCTCAGCTCCTTGAGGTCTAGCAGCCATCGGCTAACCCCTGTGTCATATACCAGAAGGCCCACCATGCTGACCTGCTGCTGGACAGGATCACGTATCATTGCATTGGACAGCACTGCACCAGCAATTGTTAGTATAAGTATATAATTGAGTCTCATAGTGGACTCAATCTGGATAAACCTGGATCAAATAAAAGCTTTCTGGATACAAGGTATAACCCCATTGTGGCCCTTCGAGGTGGAAAATAAAGCAAGGTTTTTGATTTTCAACACAAGTCCAAGATTGAGGGCCTTACTGATGGTGTTTGCATCTGTGTCATAAACTAAGGATCACTGTGAAAAGTGCATTTAATTATGTTCACATTATCTGATGGTCTGCTTTTTTTAAAATACACGGAATTTTCTTAACATGGTCCAGATAAAAGAAATTGACATTTCATGACATAAACCTCCCTTCAAAACATTGGGACAGAGGCAGTACATTGGTTTTTCATATGGTGACTGCACCTTACAAAGCCTTATTTGTTCCTCTCTTTTACATTGAAGTCTGAAACTCAAAATGGCCCATTTCTTACAGACCTTTCTGCTACGCCTATGTCACCATCTATCATGTCCTGAAGATATTGTAATCTTCAAATTCATGAAAATTAAGAATCTAGCAACAGTTGCTTACAAGTGATATTGGATCTAGACCAAGGGCTGGTAAATGATGCAATATGTTTAATATTTCATCACACACAATTGACAGCTGATCTAAAACTCTCGCCCAAAATGGTGATGTAATATCTGATTGTCCCATCCCTCTATGGCTACCATCCTGGATGTCGGTCTAGTCTCATCAATGATTTCTGATGCATGCAGGAGTGAATGTTCTCATGAATCCTGACAGTCTGTTCTTTTGCCTCTGGCAGGTTACTGAAATGGAGGGCGCCACGTCCCCTTCAGAGAGCCCCGAAGGCCTCGTGGGTGCCCTGATGCAGGTGATGCAGAAGAGAAGCAAAGTCATCCACTCTTCAGGTGAGTTCTGCTCACTGCTTCCTCTTTGTGTTTACAGGTGTTTATAACCATCAGTGGGAGAGAGTGTGGGCTTCTGAAGAATACATTGCACTCTAATGAGCAGTTCATGCAGGTGGGACTTTGAGTTGGAAGGTCTCTCGTGAGCATCATAGACTGAGGACACCCATCTGATGGGGGACACTAAGTCCAGGGGACTCTTCTGTACTCCAGTGTTGGTGGTTAGTCAGTTCATCCATCCAAGAGATCCAGCCCCGTAAGGCACACAGAATCCGAAACGTATTGATGGCAAGTGGCACCTTCCTTGTATCTGCAGGATTACCTGTAACACGGACAGTGCTAGTGCATCGCGAGGAGCTGACAAGGCATTAAAGGTAGAGGACGTTGGTATACCCACTGAAGATGCAGAATACTGCAGATCTGTGTGCCGGGATACAGGAGCACATTCATACAGGTCCAGGGGTGTAGCTTAGTCAGTGAGATTTGGGGGGTGTGAACTGTAAATTTCACAACTAAAAAACAGTATGCCGTAGGGTGGAGGAATGGCCAAGGTTTGCATTAGGTGGGAGCCTGTCCAAGTTCCTGATTTAAAAAAATAATAGCAAGTTAAAACCTTTTAGTCAAACGAGGACGACGAGAAAAGACAACGAAGGCACAGGAGACCCAATGTCGGGCCCAATACCCAACTCTCAAGCCAAAAATGCATTTAATTGGGGGGTGTCACACCCCAAACACCCCCCGAAGCTACGCCCCTGTACTGGTCACACAGTGAGGAGAAGGGAAGGTTACGTGTAATCCTTGTTTTCCTTCAGGAGAGTTTGAGTCCTCAGTGTGTGATGGGATATAGTGAACATTATGAATATAGAGGAGCATTTTCAGTGCGGCTTCTCAGCAGCCACTGTCAGACGAGTATGCAGTGAATGCGCCACTGGTTCTCAGTGAGTGAAGGATATGGAGGTGTAAGTCTCCACAAGGCTTACATGTTAGAAACTTCAATAATATTCATAAATACCAGCCTATAGTAATAAGCCTCTCTCCATATTAAGAGGCAATAAAGCCAGAAGAAGCAATGGAAATGTGAGGAATGGAAATGTTAAAAATGTTGATTACATTGGTTTTACAGTGATCCTACCCATTTTGTGTGTTTGTCCTGGAGTGGGATTCAGACAAACATGTGGACTGATTTCCAAATGTTGTTCATAGGAAAGTTTCTCCGAAGAGAAGCGCTGGCTTCTAGGTCTCGAAAACATCTGCTTACTTTCAGATAGATTTGGCGATGCTGAGACTATGCGATGGGCTGCTGATGCTAACAGTCCTACCAGCACGATAGTTTAGGAAAGGGCACCTGTTTCTCTAGTCTGGTTTCATCAAAATAGTATCAACTGGCTTCCTTCTAATGAAAGGCGTGAAGTAAACTCTCAACTGGAGAAGAATAACCAGGAAAAAACAAACAAACAGGAAGAGGGTGGGTTTTAGATACATCTAACTCTTGTAGACTATCATACAGGATTCATGAGAAGGGCCTAGACTGAAAACCACTTGAGAGATGTTATGACCACTAAGGCTGCTATTTATGAAAGACATTGAAGGTCAGATGTATAGATTAGTTCAAACCAAAGATCACTCACTTTGGTAATTCAACTCCCAGAGGAATGATGGTCTTATCACAGGCCTTAGGCGCTCAGAAGGCTCTTTAAGACAAGGATGTCTGAGAAAGACATTTTCTGTACTGCATAAGCACTGCTTGTAAACTTATATGGAAGAGACTTTAGGCTTGATCTGGCTTTATAAATGGGTAAATAAATATAATTTTCCAGGCATGTTATTGAATCTGTGCTTTTGTCACAACATCATATGCAAGACCTCTTCCATTTGAAGGCCTAAGAGGACCACTTGGCAAGATACCCAATCTCTTTCAGAATGATCATGCATTTCAGAGGAAGAGTCCAGTGTTTGTGCGGCATACACAGAGGCAGCGCCTCAACGCGCGTGATGGAAGACACTTCAATGTGCTGATTTCCATCCAGGATGAACTATCCGGTCTACGCACCATCTACTCTGTGGCTTCGGTGAGAAGAAAATCTGAAAACCACCGCTGACTTGGCAGTGTCAGAGAATTTAGAATAATTCCAACCCTTGATGCTTTGAGCTTCAGACTGGCTTTCAATAGAAGAACAACAACAAATGACCATCAGGTCAAAAGAGTGTTCCCTGGAGGCCGCTTTTTGGAGGACACAGTCAAAGAAAATCAAGAGCTCTTGTGCCTGCCACACCTGCAGATGCTTCAGTTATACAACAAGCTTAAGACTAGGCAGCAATCGTAGGCCGAAGTTGAACCTGGAGCAGAGATTTTTGTTGTGTGCCTAATGCTCTTTAAAGTGTGTTAGGGAGGAGAAGGGAGCGAGAAGCTATTACACGCATTGGCATTCTTGGAAAAGAAATGTGTTGCATTTGCTCATTAAAATGTTTCAAACAGCAGCTCCTCGTCGAACAGGGTTCTGATACTTTGATGCAAAGTTTGCATATCTTGCCTTTCCTGCCATGGTGAAGAAGATCTCCACAGCTCAGGGAAGTCTTGCAGAACTTCTTTGATGACCCACCCTTGGTATTCGGAGAGTGGTCTATCTAAGGAATTGTCCTTATTTTGTCCACCTGTGCGATGCATTGCTTGAGGGCCTCAAGCACAGAGCTTGTGGTGAAGCACTGGGACTCCTTCAGGAGAGTCCTGGTCCTCTGTCCTCCATGTTTGTTTGGCTGGTAGAACTCAGCAGTGTTTTCCTTCTGCGCTCAGACTGTTTCTGTATTGATCAAAGGGCCCAGAAGAGATGGAATCTGTTTGTATGATGGGAATAAGCTTGAAGGACAACACTTTGTGGTGGATAGAGGAGTCTGTAGAGTGCTGAGCATCCAGCTTGCATGATGGTGGTTCTCACATGATGCTGGATGGCTTGTGATTTCACCTCCCACAGGGGTGCTTGGCAGATGGGACGGAGAGGACTCACTGCTTATTGTTTGCTAGTGATTTACCGACTTTTGTTGAGAGTTGATTTGGGCTGGTTGATGCATTCACCCTTTCCTAAACATTGGTACTGTGGATGGATGAATGGTGCTTTCCTTTTCTAAGCTGAAAGATTTCAAGGTATCCAACTCTACATCATCCTGAAGACCTCTTGATCAGCATGAGATCCGAAATAGAAGGTCCCTCGAACATTAAGTACAAGTTTTTTGTTGGAAATCAGGTTTCAACCTGTACGGTGAAAGCCATAACTGGATACCGCATCACACTAATCATAAGCTGAAATGTCTGCCACATTATACATCGCTCCAATCACTTCACTTGAAACAAAAAAATATTGATGAACTACCTCCATAGCGTCTTGCCATTTACCCAATGGCTCATACTTTGTCGATTGGTCGAAGGACTCCCCCAGTGATCTGTCATATCTCCCCAGCAAAAACTCTGCAGTAGCTGCTCACAGAATATCTGAGGTCATGCAAAGGTTTTCCCCTCTGCATTCATACATCTCCTCTCTTTGCCAGAGGGATCAGTGGATGAGGAGGATGGTGAACACTTTCTCCTGAATAAAGGCTATTTTTCTTTCCCTGCTGGGATTTTCAGGACCTTATTTGAGGCCGGGATATATGGACCGGAGGCATTTTGGCCCGAGTGGTCTCGAAATATCCGACTCCTGCATTTGAGAATCAGTATTGGAGACACTGAGTTTATCTGCCGGTCTTTTAGAGCATATATGACTCTTCACTCAAAATGATCTTATCAGAATGTACCTTGACCAGACAATAATTTCAAAATTAATTCAAACAGAGCCACATAGTGCACAGACTTGAGATTTGTTTTTCTTTAAAAATGTATTCCTTTATTAAGAATCTTCTTATTTTTAAAAACTTCTTTTCTCTGTAGCCATAGCCAATGTGTTTCGTCCTATCCGGGACTTCTTCAGGGCTGTTTCTTTATTCTCTGTGTATGTAGTAGCAAGTACAGTTGTCTTTTCTGCATGAGAACACGAGAGATACAATAAACTCTGATTCCTTCTGTATATTTCCTTATGAAATCTGGGTTAAAAATATTTTCATCCTTTGCAGGATGTGACCCTTTACAGTCCTGTGAGTTGGATCGCTCACGTGCAGAGTTTCGTGCAGCATCTGCTGAATTTTGAAATTCATGCTGATAATATAATTAGAACATCATTCTGATTGCTGAGTCATGTATGTTCTAAAAGTCACTATGGATTTTGTCCTGTGGGGAAGGTTAAGATAACTGATCTTTCAGACTCTTGCACCTCAAACTTTGTTACAACCTATTTTTTTTATAAGTGCGATAATTATTGCCTCAGTCTCTTTTGTAAATCACTCATCTGCAGGTCTGTTCCTCTCTGAAATGCCATCCACTAGAGACCCCCAGGTTGGGGCTGATGGCGGTGACACGGGAGAGTAAGTTCTCCATCTAAACTCTGAGCTGGTACTGTGTGCATCTAAGGGCCATGTGTTTCCTGTGAGGTCAAGACGCTTCAGTGTGCCGCTCCTTTGTTGGGGTCCTTCTGCTTCCACTCTATGCTCCTTCAGTTGTAGAAGTTCTGTAGAGTCTGTGGGGAGTGAAGGAAGAGGCAGAAGAAGTTCATGGGGGGCCTCTGACTCAAAGGAGGTTCTGCTGCTTTTTCTGGTGTCTTCAGTATCAAACCCCTCAAAGACTATGCAGTCGATGTCAACCAAGAAGTCATCGCTGCCGTGGCCCTCTGCAACATGTACCTTGATGCTGAAGAAGATCTTAATGGTGAACACCGTCTTGAAGATGAGCACGTCTCCGGGGGAGCCCTTTGGCATTCAGGCCCCCGACGTTGAGAACCTCCTAGTCGAATAAAATGGTGATGGAGGGAACAATAGTGTTGTATCTCAGTGGGACCCTTGTAGGCATCAGAGTGTGTCACTGCAATGTACAAGGCAGGAGAGGGCCCTTCCTCTGCCTTCTGATGCAATAGGATACATGTTGCACAGAGGGTGTCCATAGTCGACGAGATCTGGTGTACTCCGGGAGAACCTTCATCTTTCGCGTCAGGTGAACTCACTCTTCATTCCTCAGCATTCTGTATAACACTTTCTGGCACATATGACATTCTGCCCCAAGGTGGACATCTGGAGACAGAGAATGTTGAAATCATAAACATCCTTTTTCCTGTTGCTGGAGGAATATTTGACAAAAAAGGCTGGTGCTCTGGTGGAATAACAGATGGCTAAAAACAGGTGAACAGAAATGGGTAAAAGACAATCCTACCTGCACAAAGTACGTTTTAAAAGGAGTCAGATATCAAAAGACGAGTAAAAGCAAAAATAATACAAATGAATCTGTACAAAGTGCAAAGACCAGTGTTCTGGGCTCCTTGACTCACAGAGGGAGGAAATAAACTGCCCCCTACTGGTACTGCGCTGCAGTGTAGTGCTAATGTGTAGCTTGCCTGTCAAATGCTTTTCAGGAAAGCTTCTTTTTCCTTTTGGAAATAAAAAATAAAATAAGAGCTGTTTTTATTTCCATTGTTTTTTTAAACAAAAAGGAATGTTTTCGATTAATGAATGTTTAAATGTACATTTTTTGGAAATAACATGTATTGATAAAACATTATCTGGATTCAAGCACATAAGCAGAGATATGCTACTAATAATGAACTTAAGTGAAGATCCTATGAAGGGGTAAGTGTACTTCCTGTTAAGACAATGACTTCAGGGTACTCACAATCGTTGATACTCACCCCTCCATACCCAACCAAAGACTCAGGTACTCACTGAGGGTCAAAACCTCCTGAAAACTCATTGACACCTTGATGCACTAATGACATTGAACGGTGAGGACTTCCTGCGCACACCGACATCTCCACACCCATCCTACTCTGAGGACACTGAGATACACTGACACCCAACACCTGGTGAAGGCTCCAGCACACCTGTGACCATATACCATCACACTGAACTCAAGGCCTGAAGGCAGAAAAAGGATCCATACTTTTTGTGGACAAACAGACCAAGCCTCCCAACAGAGGTGGTTCAGACACCTGATGTTTTATGGTAAAAAATTATATGTACGCTTTTTCCTTCCTAAACCTTTCTCCACTCCAATTCAACTCTGGAAAAACACATTCTCCTAAAATTGGTCTCTAAATCTTCCCCCTAGGCCAGCGTTTCTTGACGAGGGGTCTACGGAAGCCTTTGGTTCTGCGACACCTATTCAGGGGCTCTGCTACTGTGTAGGAAATAAAACAATATGAGCAGGATAATAAATGTATGCACCTATAAAAGCAAAATAGAAAACTTAAAAGTTTAAAGTGCTCTGTAAATGTAAAGGAATTTGAAATTGGATGCAGAAAATTAAACTGGTATTGTCATTTGTGGGAGCAGTGGAAGTACAGCAAATGGAGTCTAGTATGGATGACTGGTGGCCTCATTTGAAACACTGGTATGTACTGACAAAAAGAGAGCATGGATTAGGTGCAAAAAAGACAAAGTGATATTCTGTAGTCTGGCTCATCGCTTCGTCTTTTAAAAATAAAAATACATGTTGAAATACCCAACCTTCCCATTAATTTCGATTTTTGCATATTTTTTTAATTAGACAAAATATTCAATAATTTGTGCATCGTTTTGATGGTAAACTAGGCTCTGTATTAGTGGCATTTGTTTGAAGTTCAAGTTGCTTAGGAAGGGGTCCCCGGCGTCCAATAGTGATTCAGTGGGGTCCACAGAACTCAAAAGAACAGCTGCCTTAGAACCCAGATGTTGGCATGTATGGACCAGGGCTGTGCTGGGGGTCAAGACTGATTTGCATATGGCTGGGTTTAAACTGGAATGGCATGGGGAGCAAAAAAATAATGGTTTTAGGCCCAGATCGCTGTACTGGGGTGAATGTATCAGTTGTTCCTTTTGCACTGCTCTGAAGTGAGTCCAGAATAAAAATGCATTCTAATGATCTCTGCTCTGCAAATTAAAGATATAATTGTATTTTACTTTTGTGTTGGGAGTTTACAGCAAATTTATCATGGTGATTTTACCGCTGCTCACCCTGTTTGGTGAACTGCTTTCGCTGAATTCCCTACTTCTGTCTTCTTTTATTTTTACCCAGGGGTTCCCCCTCTGACTCCCGTCTTGTTGTGTGGTTGTGAGCGTATTCCAGTTTTCATGTCCCCATGATTTTTATCTGTGCTGTCATCGTGCCATTTAAGTTTCTTCTCCAGCTGTGGTCCAGGGTTCCATCTCTAGCTTCTGCTTCCAGGTCAAGGCCCGCCTCCTTGACCTTGCAGAGCACTGACTGTGCCGTAGCAACCTCATATGTTGGGGAAGAGCTCTACCTGCTGATGAGTTCTCTTGCTTTGTTCTCTGCAGATGAAGAGGAAGATGCTGGTGGGGACGATGAGGAGGATGATGAGTGGGATGACTGAGCTGACCTGCTCTCCACCCTACTTCCACCAGACACTCCGGAAGGACACGTACCTACAGACGTGCACCAGGATGGGCATACAGTGAAGAATTCTGTTAAAAACCCTAGCATCCCTTCACCCCCCCCCCCAGAGTACCCTGTACCTGCAGCCCCCCCCCCCACACTGTACCACGAGTAACTCCATTTGGAGTAGTATGCAGCCTTTCCCCTAGCTCATCTGTCGATTGGCACTAGCTCCCTGAAGCAGCTACTAGTGCTGTGCAGTGCTTTAAAAGCTCCCATCAATGTATGAATTAATTGTTCCTGGTAGAATCCAGTGCAGTGCACTGGCGTACCTGCATGGGCGGTGGCTTCGCTCATTAACAAACCATCCCATCACCAGAGACTAATAAACTCTGGCTGCTCTCCCAGACACCTGGGTGCTTTTCTCGGTAACACACATTTACATCACCAGGGCTTGCTTGCTGTGTGTCTGCGCCCCTAGGGGACAAGGTGCCTCTCACACTAACACACAACCCTAATCACCAGGACCTACTGCAGCGTGCCTGCGCCACTAGGAGGCAGAAGGGTGCTTCTCTCGGTAACACAATCCTGATGACCTCCAGCTGTGTGTCTACGCCCCTAGAAGGCAGAGTGCTTCTCTCGGTAACACATGTCCCCATTACCAGGACCTACTACAGTGTGTCGGCACCCCTAAGAGGCAGCAGGGTGCTTCTGTCGGTAACACATGTCCCCATCACCAGGACCTACTACAGTGTGTCTGCACCCCTAGGAGGCAGCAGGGTGCTTCTCTCAGTAACACAGGTCCCCATCACCAGGACATACTACAGTGTGTCGGCACCCCTAGGAGGCAGCAGGGTGCTTCTGTCGGTAACACATGTCTCCATCACCAGGCCTCCTGTAGTGTGCCTGTGCTACTAGGAGGCAGAGTGCCTCTCTCAGTAACACATGGCCCCAGTGTGTCTGCACCTCTGGGAGGCAGCAGGGTGCTTCTCTCCGTAACACATGTCCCCAGTGTGCCTGTGCCACTAAGAGGCAGCAGGGTGCTTCTCTCAGTAACACATTTCCCCATCACCAGGACCTACTACAGTTTGTCTGCACCCCTAGGAGGCAGCAGGGTGCTTCTTTCGGTTACACATGCCCCCAACACCAGGAACTACTACAGTGTGTCTGCACCCCTAGAAGTCAGGGTGCTCCTCTCAGTAACACATGTCCCCATCACCAGGCCCAACTGCAGTGTGTCTGCATCCCTAGGAGTCAGGGTGCTCCTCTCAGTAACACATGTCCCCAGTGTGTCCGCTTCCCTAGGAGTCAGGGTGCTCCTCTCAGTACCTCATGTCCCCAGTGTGTCTGCACCCCTAGGAGGCAGCAGGGTGCTTCTCTCAGTAACACAGGTCCCCATCACCAGGCCCTACTGCAGTGTGTCTGCACCCCTAGGAGGCAGCAGTGTGCTTCTCTCAGTAACACATGTCCCCAGTGGGTCAGCATCCCTAGGAGTGAGGGTGCTCCTCTCAGTAACACATGTCCCCAGTGTGCCTGCACCCCTAGGAGGCAGCGGGGTGCTTCTCTCAGTAACACATGTCCCCAGTGTGTCTGCAACCCTAGGAGGCAGCGGGGTGCTTCTCTCAGTTACACATGTCCCCATCACCAGGACCTAAGGCCATGTGTCTGCTGCCCTATTAGTCAGGGTGCTTCTCTCACTAACACTCATACTCATCACCAGGACCTACTGCAGTGTGTCTGCACCCCTAGGAGGCAGCGGGGTGCTTCTCTCAATAACACATGTCCCAAGTGAGTCTGCACCCCTAGGAGGCAGCAGGGTGCTTCTCTTGGTAATACATGTCCCCAGTGTGTCTGCACCCCTAGGAGGCAGCAGGGTGCTTCTCTTGGTAATACATGTCCCCAGTGTGTCTGCACCCCTAGGAGGCAGCAGGGTGCTTCTCTTGGTAATACATGTCCCCAGTGTGTCTGCACCCCTAGGAGGCAGCAGGGTGCTTCTTTTGGTAATACATGTCCCCAGTGTGTCTGCACCCCTATCAGGCAGAAAGGTGCTTCTCTTAGTAACACATGTACCCATCACCAGGACCTACTGCAGTATGTCTGCTCCCCTAGGAGTCAGGGTGCTTCTCTCAGTAGCACATGTCCCTACCACCAGGTACTACTGCAGTGTGTCTGCACCTCTAGGAGTCAGGCTCCTTCTCTCACTAACACTCCTCCCCATCACCAGGATCTACGGAAGTGTGTCTGCACACCTTGGAAGGAGCAGAGTGCTCCTCTCAGTAACACATGTCCCCAGTATGTCTACGCCCCTAGGAGGCAGCAAGGTGCTTCTCTCAGTAACACATGTCCCCAGTGTGTCTTTAGGAGGCAGAGAGCTTCTCTCAGTGACTCTCATCTCCAGCACCACAGTGTGTCGGTGTGTCCATACTCTGTAAGGTACTTTACTCATTAACAAACCAGTGCCTAAAAGTGTTCCCTGTACACCACAGAGGGATGGAAATTCTCTCACTAAGACGTCACCCCAGCACCAGAGCATCATACTGTCTGCCTATCTCCTAGGAGGCAAGGGGAACCTCTCGTTGATTTCTAATGTGGCATGCCAGCAAATCAACAGAGAGAGCGAGTCCGGCATGTGGCCTGGCCCCAAGAGCCAGTGCAGAAGTCCAGCCTTCAAACGATCTGGTGTGTAAATCATGAGCAAACATCATGTTAGAATAGGAAAAGCTCTTTCAAACTGAGTAAAAACTTTCTTTCTTAACAGCTGTTTTTCGATTTAGTACATTAGATCACATGACTGCACTGAGGGACATTGTTTAAAAGGAATAGCTTTTCTAAGTGATTTTTAAACATGAACTTTGAAACAATCATGAACCCTCCCATGCTCTGGCAACAATGCATTTAATGAAGCAAGAGACAAATCAGTTGTCATGAACTCAGAGCACAGCGCTGTGTATGCAAGCACTACAAGCCAGTTTCTGATGACGCTATGTTGTGCGTGTGAGGGCGTGATTTGTGTATGGGAATGTTATCTGCCTGTTTCTAGGGTGTATCATAGTGCCAATATCGGCAACACTCGCCACCCCACCATACAGCAATCTCCTATAGAAATAACCAAACAAGACACCTTCTTTGTGGAGAAAACTGCTGCAGGTTTATTAGCATTACAAATATGCCAACATGGTGGGTTATCTTACGGGCGATCCCAAGGCAGGCAGCCCCTCGCCGCCTGCCACCTGATGAGCCAAATTACACCGTGGCCTCCCCAACGGTGTTTGCCATATTTTGGGGGAGGGAAGACCCCTCCCACCAGTGGACCAACAGCCCACGCCCCTGCTCACGCCCCATACGGGGCGGAGCCTGCCAGGCAACCCCCGGTTGCTCAGGTCCACAACCGCCCGTAGGACTAACGGGGCGCCGTCGCTCCTCCAGGGTCCAACGCGAGGACCTCCCTGTGGATATTTGGCCTTTGCACCCTTGTTGTGCTTCTGTACGTGGTACCCGTATGTACCTACAGCCTCTGGATCGCCCTGTAACTCCGCCTGCAACAAAATAATACATTAGACAAAAAAAAAACCCTACCCCCACTGCCTGAACGCCGGGTATGCGGTAGGGAGGGAAACGGCGTCAGGGGAATGGGCCAAGAGGGCGCCCAGGGGGCGGGGAGAGGTATATGTACCTCGCCCCCTCCCCGGAAGTGACGCGGCACCTGGACCCCTGAGGGTCCCAACACTGGAAGGCTGCCTCCTGTGCCCTCCTGTGGCACTAAGGCGGCCGCCCTCTTAGCGGGTCTCCTTCGTGGACCCCGGGCAGCCTGCATAGTGCCAATATCGGCAACACTCGCCACCCCACCATACAGCAATCTCCTATAGAAATAACCAAACAAGACACCTTCTTTGTGGAGAAAACTGCTGCAGGTTTATTAGCATTACAAATATGCCAACATGGTGGGTTATCTTACGGGCGATCCCAAGGCAGGCAGCCCCTCGCCGCCTGCCACCTGATGAGCCAAATTACACCGTGGCCTCCCCAACGGTGTTTGCCATATTTTGGGGGAGGGAAGACCCCTCCCACCAGTGGACCAACAGCCCACGCCCCTGCTCACGCCCCATACGGGGGCGGAGCCTGCCAGGCAACCCCCGGTTGCTCAGGTCCACAACCGCCCGTAGGACTAACGGGCGCCGTCGCTCCTCCAGGGTCCAACGCGAGGACCTCCCTGTGGATATTTGGCCTTTGCACCCTTGTTGTGCTTCTGTACGTGGTACCCGTATGTACCTACAGCCTCTGGATCGCCCTGTAACTCCGCCACAGCTCTGGGTGTGGCCACCGTCACAGCCAGGGCCCCCCACCAAGGTAGGCCTCTTCACCTCCATCTTTCTAATTCCAGGGCCTCTCCCAGGCCCAGCAAGACAAGTCCCTGCCCACTCTGGCAGGTGCGCCCCATCCTCTTTCCAAATCCAAGTGGACTTAGCATGCAGCAGGCCATGCCTGATGAACCAAACCCCCTGTTCAGTGGATCTGCGCCTGGCACTGTAAACTCTCCTGCATGAGGAATCCCCGGCATCCTCTGACCGAGCCCCTCGCCACACTCACAGTGGGGTTATCTCTGCCCATCATAACACTCCAGCCCACAACTGGTTGTTTAACTTATACCAGGAGTATTTGATATCTTGCTGCAATGCCCTCCTACCCCAGAGGGTCAAAACATTGCCTCCCCTGTGTCTGCCTGAATTGAGGGGAGACACCCCCCCTAGACTTGTGCCGCAGCTTCTACACCAGCTGTTCCAGCGCATACCTGGGGCCCCCAACCAAATTATCTCAGTAGTGAGTCGCGCTTCTACCTCAAACTGTGCTAGCGCATGCCTGGGCCGGCCCCCCCAACCAAGGTAAGTCAGTGATGGAAAACCCATGCCTCCATATGTCGGATTCCTCCCATCGTGCCACTCCCCGGACGCACGGACGGCCCTTGACCCAGATCTTTGATCCTGCCAAATAACGACATGCTCCGATACTAACATCCTTTAATGAGCACTGCACCCCATATTATACAACTAATCCATCTTGAACCTAGTTGCACAATAACACTGCACCCCATCAAACCTCGGGTGCCGCAGAGGGTGCCTTTGGACAACTTAAAGTTCGCCTGTACATGATACACTTAACCTGTCTTCCGGCCACTCCCTGGGTGGCTGCGGACGGCTGTACCTTTGAAACCTTGGAATTCCTATTGTCCCACCTGCTTGATGCGCTCTGCTGCCAAACCCGCCCAGAGCGCTTTGGTTGTGGCTGGTTGCACCTCTTTGCACAATAACAACATCTTTCCCTACACCCTGCTGATTCCCGGGCTTCTCCCCAGTCCAGCAAAGCAAGTCCATGCCCACTCTAGCCAGGTGAAACCCCATCTTGTACCAAACTTCCCTGTGGATTTGGCATGCAAACCATACCTATAAAGCCAAACCCAGTTGGTGAATTTACGCCTGGCACGGTCAACTCTCCTGCGCGAGGTTTCCCCAGCCTCCCCTGACCGGGCGCCTCGACACACTAAACGGGGGTGCTATCTGACCACCATAACTCCCAAGCCCCCAAAGGTTGCGTCCTACAATTGGAGGACTCCCTCTCTCGCAACAGGTGCCTCTTCCCCCAGAGTCTGCTCATTGCCCGGGCCAGGCAACACAAGACAAGTCCATGCCCACTCTAGACAGGTAGACCAGCCTATGCGCACCCCGCCCGGTGGCCCCTAACCTCTACCAAACACTTTGTGGACGTGGGGGCACCCCCTTGGTCTGTGCCGCAGCTGCTTCAGCCAGCTGTCCCGGCACATGGCTGGGACCCCCAACCAAGAAAACTTACTGGAGGAACCCCATGCCTCCATTTCTTGAATTCCACCCCTCGCGCCCCTCGAGACGCACAGAAGGCCATTCACTCAGATCCTTGATCCTGGCGACATAACGAAATGCCAAGTTGCTAACCTTTAATGAGCACTGCACCCATCCTATACAACTAATCAAGCTTGCACCTAATGTACCCGATACACTGCCCCCCACTGCCCATTGATAGCCTTCCTGTTGAAGACCAGAAATTGAGGAGGGGAGACACCCCCCCCCCTTAGTCTGTGCTGCAGCATCCTAGCAAGCTGTTCCTGTGCATGCCTGGGAACCCCATCCAAATTATCTGTGTCAGGAAACCCATGCCTCCACCTCCTGCTTTACGCCCATCGTGCCACTATCAGCACGCACGGATGGCCCATCATCCATACTTTTGACCCTGCCCTTTGCCAGACCTACTCTGGTGGGTACCAGGTAGTGGACCAGAGGGTGGAAACGCTACAGGAATGGGAAAACGATAGATGCAGATCACCTGCCCTTTCTAGACTTGTTGAGATGCCGGGTGTCCCATAAAAGAGCCTCTGTGCTGCAACCCAGTATATCGCTAAGCTTTGTAGCCCCAACACACTTGAGTTGTATAACTTAATCCTGACGTGCCGCGATGGCGGGAATGCCGGCGCTTGGCATCTACCGTCTGTTAGCTTGACCAGTAGTCTGCCTTACCTTGATGATACAAATATGACAGACCACATACCATTGTGCACCGCGTGCAACCTGCGCCTCACCTTAAAGGTTGACTAAGCCTGTGCTTAAACACCCTTTCTTGACTATTCCCCCAGCTTCGGGGGGTTCAAGCTGATAACCATGTACTGCACCAGCAGTGGTAATGTACCTGCACCCTCCCCATTAACTCTGGTGCATCACCGGGGTGCCAGTGGTATATTCCGGGTTTGCCTGTACATACTACCCTTAACCTGCCTTCCGGCCACTCCCCTGTGTGGCTCAGGGAACCTTTCAAACATTGGGATACCCATTGTCCAGCCTGCTTGATGCGGGCATCCGGTCCCTTTAATGCCACCCCCGAAGAGTCTGTTTTGGACCTTGCCCTCCGCCACTGGTTCTCAGGGCCCGGAAGGAAGCCGTGCTGGAGGTAGCTGACAACAGGGCATCGTCCCCACCTGCATGATGCGCTTCCGCTTGTATGCCCACCCTGTAAGCTGCTGTTGCTGGCTCTTGAAAGAGCGACTGCCGAAGCGCCTGTCATGACCCCCATTGCCTGGCATAGTAAGGCATGCCTACCTTACCTGCTCCCTGTACCTTGGTAATGGGCGAGCTGTCCGCCAGAGACAGTAAATAGGTTCTCCCTTCTGCCTGCGATGTAGAACTGCTGTGCTCAAATTGTATCCCAGGGCCGACTTCTGGCACCGTCAGTTCATAGGTCAAGCACATGTATGTTCGACTGTAAAGTGTGCATCACTGTGACTTTCTTGGCAGGGTGAAAATTGTTTGAGTCCCTCCCCCTACAGCCTACAAAACCGATTGTATAACACTTATACTGATATCTAGATAAAAGCATGACATAGACCTCAGTGCACCTCACACTGTAATCCATTTCAGGAGCAAGGGACCGGGGATGCATTTATACCTTATATTCCTATGAATTATGGGTCTCTACTTCATGTTTACTTCAGTACGCGCGTTCATACGGACGTCCACAGTAGTGAGAAGCTCCAGATTTTGGACAACCCCCCCAAGTTGACCACCCATCTTAACACAAGTTGGCCTATTTATCTCTTCCCCCGAAAAGATTTGGCACTCCACTTTGGTCCCCAAAATTAATTATCTGGACCAGCCTCAACCGTCTCCTGAAGTAGGTCAGCTGGTCACCACGACCCTGGCACCTTTGAGATCCACTGACCTGCCCCCAAGCATCTTCCACTTAGCCCGACAACCAACCCTCACTGAATAAGGTTAACCCCTGGGGCTGGACAATAAAGTGTTTTACCTGGTGCTTCAGACCGTTCTTTGTTATTGTAGCGCTGAGGCTGGCAGGTGCTACCCTCTGAGAGTGTTTCCTGTCCTTGCCGTAGGAGGAAAGGAGGCCAAGTGACGTTGACTCCACCAAACATAACCAGGTTTAGAGCCCACTTCTCCCAATAGGTGCCCTGACGCTAATTAGCAGGTGTATCTTTGCACTGTTGTGCAAGACCCAAACCCACTGGCTCTCCCTGTGTTTGTTTCCTGGCCATGCCGCATAATGCGGAAAGCTTCCCAACTGTGGTGGACATAGGTTCTGCAAAAAGGTAACTGTAGACTCCCTGTAAGAAACAAAATTTTTACAATTACACTTTTCCATGGGGTCTTTCAGGAGGTGTGGAGGCAATAGGCCCAGCCTAAAAACAACTCCCTGCTGGCACTGTGTCCTACTCCCAGACTTGGTGTGTGATAGATATTCTTTGTGTGTCAAAGGAGATGCAGTACAAAGTCATGAAACTAACCACTTGGACCGATAGCCACATTTGGAAATTTGTTCATCATTGACATAGCGTCATGCCCCTAGTCCAAAGGGGGGAATCTAGCAGCAACAAATTGCTGGCTTCCTTCACTGGTTTCGGTCCATATGCTCTGCACCAGCATAGCTGTGACGCTATATTTAACACTATGCATGCCTAGGTTGCAGAGCTGCCTTTGTACTGACTGAATGCCAACCAAGAGCAACAGACCTGTTGCTAAATGCAGCCCGCAGGGATCGGCCCCAGGGCCCAAGCTGACCATGTGAATCCAGTTGCACCCCCGCTTCTATTTGCCTCTCGCTGCGTAGACAGCAAGGACTACGGCCGCAGCCAATGTGAATGATCCCCTATCCTACGCCTTGTTTCTACATGTGTGACCACCAGTTGCGTGACCCAGGGACACACCCCTTACCTGTCACCCTGCTTGTAAACCTTCTTTCCTAGTGATAACCACATGCATTTGAGCTATGTCCCACAACATTTCATCGCATGTTCTGCTACCCAGAGCAGAGTTGTGAACCCCCGTTGGCAACGTCTTAGTCTCCTCAGGTGAACCCCAGCCTTTTCTGGCTGTAGTTCGGTGGGTAGTGGTGCCCACCACTTGTAGGCGTTACTAGAGGCATGTCTAGTTAGGTGAAACGTTCCCTGGGATATGCTGGGTTCTTGTCGATCGGTCCCCAGGCACGGGGCCAACAGTGCATCCTGTGCGCGGCCCTTCTCCAGAAACTGCTCGCCCAGCGCCTAATATAACTTGAGACCAATTCATGGCCCGCAATCAATCCGTACGTGACCCATCCCACTGAACCATGCGCAGGGAAACAGCGCATGCTGGGCGCGGGCCACCTGAATCGGAAAGTGTTCGCCCTCGTTGTGAGTAAAAGGTTCGCACATATGTCGGAGACTTAAATTATGTGCTGTCTGCTCGCACGGTGTGCCATACAGTAACGTGACATGCGGAGCGCACGTGACCCGTTGGCAACCTGGCGTGAAATAACAGGTGGTTCTTATAACCAAGCTCAATGGTTACTCAACTGCCGACCTCAGAAGGAAGAAGGCTGAGTGTGTCCACCGGGATTAGGATCTGTGCCCAGGGGGTCGAACTGATCCCTGCATCCCCATCGCGTTAGAGTGAGAATGTAAGAGCTAGCCCACTGGCCAGAAGGGACCCTCTCTGGGCCCCACGGAACACAGCAAAACCACACGCCGAAAACGATAGGGAAGGAAGATACCTCGCGGTTCACAGTGTGCTGACAACCGCAAGCCCTAAGCCCACGAGGATGGCGTGACATGCCAGCAGCAGCCCCGCATGCCGCACACCATGCTAAAAGGCCCCCGGGCGGCGCATATCATCGCCAGCGTCATGCGCAGCTCCCCAGTGAAAACCCGATCACCACCTGACGGTTTTCGCACCCATCGCTCCAACATCCGGCCGGCGCCGCCGCCCCTGAGACCGGCTCCGCCCCCCTCATCATACGCCAGTCCGTGCCTCACCCGCAATCGGACCCACGCCCCACATGCATTGCTGCTACGTGCACTGAACCAACTCCCTATTTGATGGTTTTTTTTAAATCTTTTTTCGCATAATTGCATATTTATATAGCTGTTGTTGATGCTGTTGCATAATTATGTAGAGCGCTTCCCATGATCACCGTATTTACGTTTCACATTCAGACACAGCGAGATTAAGTGATCAGCCCCGAATCACAGGCTGTGGACGCGACCCCGAAGCTCGAACCCTGGTTACTGGCACCAGAGTCGGCAGTCTAGTCGACGGACCACATCTTCTCCGCCCGAGGTATTGGTGCGCTTTACCCGAGCACCGTATTTCCATTACCCATTCTGGCACAGGGAGTATATTTATCTAGCGCGACTCGACCCGAAGGTATTGGAGCGCTATACACGTATTTCCATTACCCATTCTGGCACAGGGAGTATATTTATCTAGCGCGACTCGACCCGAAGGTATTGGAGCGCTATACACGTATTTACATTACACATTCAGGCTCGAAGGGATGAAGTGATTTGCCCAGAATCACAGGATGTGGACGCGACCCCCAGGCTCGAACCCTGGTATCCAGCACCGAAGTCGGCAGTCTAGCAGACGGAGCACATCCTCTCCTACCAAGCGCCAACGAACCCTGAATTGCATGCGTTCCCCTAATAACATCGGTGCGGACCCTGACTGGAGCATGTGAAACCTCCGTACAACAAATGAGGCACGCTTTTACTACAAAATTGACTCATTGTAAAATGGTCCATCTACAAAGACTGCTGAACGTCTGGACTGAGACGTGTTTGCAGCCTACCCGTTAGATTTGAACCCCAGTGATTCACGCCGCCTGATATACGGCGTGATGCCTGCAAGCACAACACGCGATCCAAGCAGGGACCTCTGAAAGCACAACCCATCCCCGAGCACGAATGAGACCCCTCCTTGTAAAATTGCGGTGCCCCTGAGGCACCCCCGTGGAGGAGAGGAAACGACCCACCGCAATAGACACCAACCAGGCGACAGCGGAGAAAATCAACACGCCGACGCCAGACCGGGCCTCTGGAAGGAGCTACCAGAAGATCGGGGGGCGGGTGGGGAGTGAAAAACTAAAGTCCCGCTGCCACCCCAGCGATTAGCAAGCCGGGGAGGAGCCCCCCCCCCCCAGGCCTGTGGATACTTGCAGCCCCAAAGGCGAGGCGGGCAGTAGTGCAAGAGATACGAGAGTGATTCCTCTTCTTGACACAATCAGACTGGCGGCTGTCCGCCGTGGGTGAGGGGAGCTTCGCGGCGGACACGCAATATCCGGCTCGAACGGGCCGGAGTCCGGGGCCGACTCCGCAGAAAATTTAAACAGCGGAGGGGATCCAGGTTGCTCTGCCCACGACCCCGAACGGGGCCGCTGCTCCATATGCCTCGGGAGCTGACTTACCCCCCCAGACGGACTGCAGCCAAGGCGATGGCCGGGCTCAGCCGCCCTGCCTAAGGGAACGGGAGGGAGGGAGGGAGGGAGTCACTCACCAAAGTCCAGCTCCAGAGGTCCCCGACACGACAGAAACGGCGTCAGGGGAATGGGGAATGGGCCATGGGCCATTAGACAAACCCCCCCTCCCTACCCCCACTGCCTGAACGCCGGGTATGCGGTAAGGAGGGAAACGGCGTCAGGGGAATGGGCCAAGAGGGCGCCCAGGGGGCGGGGAGAGGTATATGTACCTCGCCCCCTCCCCGGAAGTGACGCGGCACCTGGACCCCTGAGGGTCCCAACACTGGAAGGCTGCCTCCTGTGCCCTCCTGTGGCACTAAGGCGGCCGCCCTCTTAGCGGGTCTCCTTCGTGGACCCCGGGTAGCCTGCAGGGGTAACACAGGCCCATGCTGCCCTGTGGCGCAGAGGGAGCCCCAGCCCTTCAGGTGGCCACATCCCTTCTCCCTTCTGGAGGCCACCCCAGCCCTTCAGGGGACACCCACTCATCCCACGGCCAATAAATATATGTGAGATATGGGAGACTCAGGGGCCCCTCATCACATCTCGCAGGGGCCCATCAATGTGCGTTACACCACTGGGGTGTATACTGGTGTGGTGCATGACAGGGTGTGTGTGCTGCTTGCATATGAACAATTGGATAATCACTAATTATTCTCCATAACCATAGTTCCTTTTATACAGTAGTGGGAGATTGGGTGGGGCTTTCTGAGAGTAAGTTATCAGCCTTGGCTGTCCTGTGGGAGAAAAGCACAGGAGAGGCAGTGCAAGTGTTAAAGTCACGGACAGACAAACCCTGAATGTGTCATAAGGGTAAGCTGAAGACATTAATGAATGCTGAATAAGTGAAAAATAAGGCATGGTTGGTCTACTTTTGACCATCAGTACTCATGTAAAGAAAACCTGGCATGTGGGACCACCCTACTGACAGTGTGGCTGCACTCCTATGAGGCAAGGGAGCTTCTCTCAGTGACAAACCCCCTACACCCAAGCAGGGTACAGTGTGCTGTTACACCTCAGAGGCAGGCAACTTCTCTGTCACCATAAAACATCTGTACTTGGGCTAAGAGAGAGTCTTTAGATCTCCAAGGCAAGGAAGCTCCACTTTCACTTGAGACGTGAAGTTTTCTTACAAATTACGTACTTAAAATGAGCAATGACAAAAAAAATCCCTTCCCCAAAGAAGGCGAATGGCCGTCCTGGGACTTGTAATTATCAAATATGCCCATGTGGTGGCAGTGTCCGCCAATTTAAAAAAAATCAGTGAATGGGATTTTTAGAAATAGAAATCTTCCATCCTATGTCGTAAATGCTTGAACAAGAAACCTAGATAGTTCGGTGCCCAGGACCACTCGTTATCTAACCAGCTCAGCTCAGCTCTGACTCCTGAAATTAACTCTCGGACCGCATCAATCCCCGTCACCCCCTCCGGCCTTTCCTACCACCCCTCAGCCCGAGAATCCGTCAGCCCACCTTGCAATAAAGTCCCAATCTCTCCCACATTCTAGCCCACAGACCTTCAAACTTTTTAATACTGTGCTTTTTTCCAAAGTCCCAGTCACCATGTCACTGCCCCCTTGCCAAGGCCACGCCCCCTATTCTGTATGATCACACAGTGAAAATTGCCTTCATGTTGTCAGACCTGTACGTGTATTGCTAGAATGGGAGCCAGAATGTGTATGAGACTTTAGATGGCATCAAAGAAATGTTGAGTAAATTTGAAGTTAATTATTGTCTTTTATTGTTTCAAGTGGTCGTGCCCAGCCGGCAGCTGGCTCAATGTCATGTGTGGCACCTTTAGCCAATCCCGGCTTTTCAATCAAAAGCCCTTTGCATGCTGGGATTTATGGCCTATACTTACAAAGTTAAAAGTAAACCTTCACGTCCTAAAATGCCAGCGCTGTTGGCTGAGATACCGGAACAGGCTGAAGGTGTGGCACAAGGCACGGAACCTCATAGCGACCTTGAACGTTTCCAACATGTCGCCCATTGCACACATGTTCTGTTTTCCCTCTTAAAACTGCCCTCAGATACATAATTGCCAGCATGCTTTGGCAGTCATAACGCCCTAAAATTATCCCACACGGTGAAAACCAACATCTACGGAATTTATCTTTTGTGATTATTTTCGACTAATAAGTGCCCTGCCCATAAACTGGGGCATATTTGCGTATTTTACCCAGCCCTATCCCCCCCCAATAAAAATCAGCAATTTATGACGGGTGGAAGTATACCTGGGGGATGCTGTTTTTATCACAACCAGTATGCGCCGGGTGCAATAACAACATCAGTGATTTAAACAGCAGCCACTGTGAGGTGCTGATGGAGAGTAACAGCCCTCCGCAGCAGTGATGCAGTACATCTTATGGGAGAGTACCGCCATCACTTCCCAGCAGCAGTGATGCAGTACATCTTATGGGAGAGTACCGCCATCACTTCCCAGCAGCAGTGATGCAGTACATCTTATGGGAGAGTACCGCCATCACTTCCCAGCAGCAGTGATGCAGTACATCTTATGGGAGAGTACCGCCATCACTTCCCAGCAGCAGTGATGCAGTACATCTTATGGGAGAGTACCGCCATCACTTCCCAGCAGCAGTGTTGCAGTACATCTTATGGGAGAGTACCGCCATCACTTCCCAGCAGCAGTGATGCAGTACATCTTATGGGAGAGTACCGCCATCACTTCCCAGCAGCAGTGATGCAGTACATCTTATGGGAGAGTACCGCCATCACTTCCCAGCAGCAGTGATGCAGTACATCTTATGGGAGAGTACCGCCATCACTTCCCAGCAGCAGTGATGCAGTACATCTTATGGGAGAGTACCGCCATCACTTCCCAGCAGCAGTGATGCAGTACATCTTATGGGAGAGTACCACCATCACTTCCCAGCAGCAGTGATGCAGTACATCTTATGGGAGAGTACCACCATCACTTCCCAGCAGCAGTGATGCAGTACATCTTATGGGAGAGTACCACCATCACTTCCCAGCAGCAGTGATGCAGTACATCTTATGGGAGAGTACCACCATCACTTCCCAGCAGCAGTGATGCAGTACATCTTATGGGAGAGTACCACCATCACTTCCCAGCAGCAGTGATGCAGTACATCTTATGGGAGAGTACCACCATCACTTCCCAGCAGCAGTGATGCAGTACATCTTATGGGCGAGTACCACCATCACTTCCCAGCAGCAGTGATGCAGTACATCTTATGGGCGAGTACCACCATCACTTCCCAGCAGCAGTGATGCAGTACATCTTATGGGAGAGTACCAGCATCACTTCCCAGCAGCAGTGATGCAGTACATCTTATGGGCGAGTACCGCCATCACTTCCCAGCAGCAGTGATGCAGTACATCTTATGGGAGAGTACCGCCATCACTTCCCAGCAGCAGTGATGCAGTACATCTTATGGGCGAGTACCGCCATCACTTCCCAGCAGCAGTGATGCAGTACATCTTATGGGAGAGTACCGCCATCACTTCCCAGCAGCAGTGATGCAGTACATCTTATGGGCGAGTACCACCATCACTTCCCAGCAGCAGTGATGCAGTACATCTTATGGGAGAGTACCGCCATCACTTCCCACATCAGTGATGCAGTACATCTTATGGGAGAGTACCACCATCACTTCCCAGCAGCAGGTTGGTAGTCTGGGACAGAGAGTACAGACACTTCTATATTTCCATTTCAAACTCGTGGGGACAAGAACATGCCATTTCAAAGACTGGGAGCATAACCTCTGGCCCTGAAGGATTCCACACTGCCTTGTAGCACATTTGCACCTTGAAATGTACTCTGGGGGACATATTTATGGGAACGGTGGTGCACGGCAGCGCAGCAAAACAATCCATAGAGGCATTTTCCTCATTCTATGTGTGCTGTAGAAAGAGGATAACACAAGGAGAAATACAAATATTTTTATTCATTGCGCCTCACCTGAGGCGGTGTCTTTTTGCCGCATTCCCAGGTTTACTAGGTCCGATAAATCTGGGAATGCGTCAAAAACCATGAGATTTGCGTGGAAACACCCACTGCGTAGCCAATGGAATGCCTCCCTTGCACAGAGTAATGCAACACAGTGCAAATCGCTGCGCTGCATTATTTCTTATTTATGAAGCCATGCAAAGCCACGGAGTGTGGCTTTGCATGGCTTCATAAATATGGCGTCGTGCATGTACCACATTGGTTGATGCAAGCATGGCTCAAGGCCCTCGTAAATATGCCCCTGGGTGACCTTCTGTACACTCTATTTTAGCTACGTACATGCAAACTCTCTTGCACCCTTACCCTCCAACATGAATGTAAGTGGTGTCGCACAAGTTCTCCAAGGTGGGCGTTTTGCTGTTATGGCCCGATAACATTCACTGCAAATTAAAAATTTGATTGGCTGTAAATTTTCATAAAGAAGAGAGATGTGTACACTTCATCATGCTCCCCAAAAAATATGAAAAAATCAGAGACAGCCTGGGAGGACATCTCGATGAGATCTGTGATTAAGAGCATTCTCTCTTTTGTTAGTTTTCTTCTGTAATGCTTGTAGAAAATGAAAAAAAATATTAAATAATTGTAAAATAGGGGCGTGGCCAAGACCCGGAGCGAAATGGCCGCTTGATTCTTTAGCTCCGTGAGTCCTATCCCTCCTCCGTCTATCCTGACTCAATATTCGACTCCTCGGGGTGGGGGAACACACCTGACTGCAAGCGGGGGCTCCTCGGCTGACTCCCGCCGCCAAAAACCACCCAAGCCCGAAGTTCTGGGTCCCGGAAGCAACGGGCCTTGAAGCCGGGGGCTCAATTTGGAGGTCATACCGCCGAGAGGGGGCCGAAGCACGGCCTGTTTCCCAGCGGGCCCCGTGCGCGAACATTCCTGCGGACGGAGGCTCGCAGTACGTCGGTCCGGTGGTGCCTCCGAAGCTGTGCCTGCCCCGGTCGCGGACCTGAAGGCATCGATTGAGACCTGAGGAGCTAGCGTGCAGCGGCTGGTCCGGAGGCCGCGCCTGGGAAAAGGCCGGCGGCGACTTTTGATCAGACCTGGGACATACTGATGGTGAGGTGGGGCGAGCGGGGCCCCGAGGTGTGGCGGCAGAGGCGGGACCCTGACTACCCCCCCCCCCCTCCTCCTCCCGCTGATTGACTACGGAGAAACGATCCGGTGGCCCTCGCAGGGGCCCTGCAGGAAATAGGGAGGCAACCCCCTCCCACACACCGCACTGAGGTCCGGCGACAAGCGGCAGGCGGTGGAAGCCACGAACAGCCCCAGCACCCTACAATCCTGCTGGTGAGGCTGGAAGCTACCCTGACGGCTCGGGCCTACTCCCTGCTCGACTGTAGGCTGCACCGACGCTGGGAGAGAGCTGTGTGACGCCCAGGCGGTGTCGAAGGTGCCCGGATTCACCTACCTTGGCCAGCATCCGCGCGCCAACCGGACCATCTGGGGGACGTGTGGCGGTGCCGTTGTTCCTCATTGCACCCCTGCCCAAATATAATTGGCGGCAGACGGACGGAGACTGGATCTTGCCGCTACGCCGTGTGGGCTCACAACTAATACCGGACATAGAAGCATGCTGTCCAGTGGAATATCGACAGCAAGCCACAATGGCAGCGGAGAAGAGCAAAGCCACAGGTGCGAAGGGACCGAAAGCAGTACAAACAAACAGGCTGGACCGCTACACCCTCCCTAAAGACATGCTCCAGAGCCGACAATCTGGGGGTGGCACCGCCGGTGAACATGGAGGAGAGGACCAGGAACTGTCCCTAAAAGACGTTATGAAGGCAATCACCACTGGCCAAACCGCGTTGGAGCATAAAATGGACACCATTGCTATTGAGGTCAACCTGATCCGAGCCGATCTCACCAAACTTAATGGAAAAGTCAAACAGGTTGAGCTCACCACTTCCAGTCTTGTAGACGATGTCGCCCAGCTCCAAGGTGAACTGCAGGACATGCAAACATTTCGCAAAGCCACTGAACTCAAGCTAGATGATTATGAAGGGCGCCTACGCCGCAATAACCTGCGCATTTTAGGCATGCCGGAAAAAGCTGAGGGGCAGGCCCCCGACCTTTTCGTAGAGGACCTTATCCTGCAACATCTAAAACCCAAGGGCCTCAGTAAGTTTTTTGTTATTTGAAAGGGCGCACAGGGTCCCAGGTGGTCGTCCCAAGCCGGGAGCCCCCCCACGCCCAATGCTGGCTAGAGTGCTAAATTTCCGGGACAGAGACGTGATCCTCCAAAATGCTAGAATGGGGACCGCACTTCGCTTCGAGAATGCCAACATCTCCTTTTTCCCAGACTTCACGCAACGAGTGCAGCGTCAAAGACGGTCCTTCACTACGGTGAAACAGAAACTTAGGGAAAAGGGACAGAAGTACTCTATGTTATTCCCAGCACGTCTTCGAGTGGAAGCCAAAGGGAAAACCTGGTTCTTCGAACAACCGGAGGAGGCGGCGGACTGGCTTGAATATCAGACGGAGCGGGCCTCACGAGATCGCAATGCTGGGGGTGATGCTGCCTCTCAGGCCCACGGCTGACGAGGCTGACCTGGACACGAAGCCTCCCCAATGCAGGCTAACCATCGAGTTTGGCTGGGACAGGTAACGGGCTGCGTAGCGGCCGGACCCCGGGGAGACGCCTCCCCTCTCTATGACTGATTTTCGGAACTTTGGTGTGTGACCCACGTAGGGGACTTATTAGTTTGTAGCACCGGGGGGGGATAGGAATACGGGCTGCCACGTCCTTACATTTTCTATTACTAGTTCTATTTCAGGGCGACAGGCACTCTGCAAGTTTCATATGGGCAGTTTTGAGCCCAGAGTGCAGGGCAGCAGGGTGGGGGGCTGTTGGATGGGGGGGTGAGGGGGGTTGTTGGGTTGGGGGGTTGTGTTTATGCATCGTCATGGTTTTTACATCAGTATTTCATTTCACTACTATCACAGAGGCACTTGCCAACAGCAACCTAAACTATGAGCGTCATGGGGGATAAAAATGTTAAAATATTGAGCTGGAATGTCAACGGGCTTGGGGACAAGATCAAGCGTAGCGTCGTTCTCCAATATATTAAACGACAGGCCCCAGATATTGTCCTCTTACAAGAGACGCACCTGGTCGGGAATCTCTGTAAAGCAATGCACAGGGGGGGGGTACAAAATGGTTGCACACGGAGGATTCACTTCTGGCTCCAGAGGTGTAGGCATCATGGTTAAGAATTCACTCCCCCTGGATGTGGGCTCCATTTGAACGGATGAGAGAGGCAGATATGCTGGGATTTCAGGCACATGGGAGGGCCGCTCAATCACATTCATGTCAGTCTATGTACCCCCGGGATTGCAGGGCTCCACCTTTGCTGACCTGGGTTCAGTCCTACTCACTATACCGGATGGCCTCCTGGTCCTCGGAGGTGATTTTAATGCAGTAGTATCGGGCACACTGGACCGCTATCCCCCCAGGGAGATAGGACCCTCGGCACTCTGGCTGCCCAATTTTCTTGAGGCTTTGGGTTTAGTGGACGGCTAGAGAGTATATCACCCAGACCAGATACAACACACCTTTCATTCAGGCGCCCATCATAGTTACAGTGGGTAGACTGGCTCCAATCAACCCCTGGTACCTTCGAGACCCGAAACTCCGTAAAAATCTCCTCAAAGCCATGGACGATTACTTCTCCGAAAACGTGGGGTCCGTATCCTCATCCCAGTCCCTGTGGGAAGCTTTCAAGGCCGTAATTCGAGGTCAGGCTCTGTCCTTAATCGCAGGGGCGAAGAAAGACAAACAAAAAGAAGTCCTCGCCATAGAGGCTGAAATTTATCGACTGGAGGGCGACCTAGAATCTGGTGTGACACCGGAAAAGCTCCATTTCCTGAGCCTGAAACAACATGATTATAAAACCCTAGTCACAGACAAGGCGAAACTCCTGGGCAGGGAGCGTCAAGGTAGAATTTACGACCTGGGTGACAAAGCAGGGAAGCTAATAGCATGGTTGGACAAAAAAGACTGGGCAAGCAGATTAGTCCCAGAGCTCAAAGTCGAGGGAGATACCTCTCTCACTGAACCTCAAGAAATAGTGGACAGATTCGCCACTCATTTCCAAAAAGTATACACGACAGTGACCTCGCACACCGAGGAAGACTCATAAGACCTTCTTCGGGACATCAGGCTCCCCCGTCTCTCCTCTGTGGATCGCGACTTTATGGAAAGTGACTTGACCACAGATGAAATTGCCCAAGCAATTCGTGCATTGAAACCGGGCAAAGCTCTTGGACCAAAAGGTATCCCCATCGAGCTATACAAATTGCGGCCTGATAAACTTGCACCATACCTAAAATCGATGTTTGAGGAATCTAGAGAACTTGGGGCACTGCCGAGGGAACAGAGAATAGCCACCATAGTCACCATACATAAGGAAGGGAAGCCCAGGACTGACTGTGCCTCATATAGGCCGATCTCCCTCCTTAACGCCGAACCCAAAATCCTGGCCAAGCTCCTGGCTACTCACCTGATTAAAATAATAAGCAACTTGGTGCACCCAGATCAATCTGGCTTTATGCCCCACAGAAATACGGCCCTGAACCTACGCAGGATTCATGGAGTGCTAGGCAGAGCATCAACCATTCAAGAGTCAGCTGTGATAGTGTCCTTGGACGCAACCATGGCATTCGACACTGTTGAATGGCCCTACCTCTGGGCAGTTCTTGCAAAACTGGGATTTGGCTCAAAGTACATACAGTGGGTACGTCTCCTATACCAAGAACCTCTGGCCCAGGTAGTGGTCAATAATAAACTGTCGGCCACGTTCCCACTTAGCCGTGGAACCCGTCAAGGATGCCCACTCTCACCTCTTCTCTTTGCCCTCGCCCTAGAACCACTGGCTGCTTGGATCCGACAGGATCACAGGATACGAGGGCTGAGATGGTCCCCTGATCGGGAGGACCCCATTTCACTCTACGCGGACGACATCTTACTCTATCTGGCCTCCCCGACGAAATCCCTAATAGTAGTGTTAGATATTTTGGCAGTGTTCGGCAGATTCTCTGGATTCACAGTCAACTGGGGTAAATCCTTATTATTCGCCCTTAAGGGAGATCCTCCCACCCCCTCCCCCCCGGGAAACTGCCCAATTCAGATCAACACAGTTGGCTTTAAATACCTAGGTATTTTTATTTCTCTCGATCCCTCAGCCCGTTACGCCCAAAATCTTCTTCCGCCCCTGCGTAAACTTAAAAAAGACATTGCCAGCTGGAAATCGCTTCCCCTCTCCCTACTGGGCAGAGCGGCCCTGTTTAAAATGATGTCCTTGCCCAGATTTCTTTACGCACTGCAAAATGCCCTGGACCCTGTACCTGCACAATTCTTCAGGGAAGTAGAGGGCCTTCAGAGAGAACTGCTCTGGGACAGAAGACCGCATATCACCCTAAATAAGCTGACCTTAAACTGGTACGATGGTGGCATAAGCCTCCCGGACATTAAAAAATATTACTGGGCAGCACACCTTGCTGCAGTAAATCACGGCACCTATGGACGAGACGACGACCCTGGCTATGCCATGGATAAATGGCTCCTCCCCGGAGGCAACTACAACAGGGCACTCTATTCGCGACCTAAAAGATACACCCTGACAGGCCCCACTAACCATTCGGTCCGAATTTGGCACGATGCAACTAACTCTCTTGGGTGGGGAAGTAAATTGACGTTAGCAACCCCACTTTGGGATTCTGAAACACTGGGTAGACTATGGAGGTCGAAAGGTTTCGACAGATGGGACCTCATTGGCATTACACAAGTCAAAGACATTTGAGGAGGAGGGGGAGTCAAGTCCTTCACCACACTACAGGCTGAATATGACCTAGCCGACACTGAATATTTCCGATATGCTCAGATCCTGCACTCACTTCAATCGCTTCTACCCAAAGGGGCGGCCCCTCCTGAAGCCTCGCCCTTAGAGGACAGAATCTTGGATGGCCACCTACCAGAAAAGACAATTTCCTTAATATACAAAAAACTGATAAACAACATGACTGATCCCCTCCAGGCATTAAGGGAGAGATGGATGGGAGATGGGATCGAGATAGACGATGAAGACTGGCGGGAGGCAGTGTCTTCCCCTAGAGTGGTCGCCATACCGGCGTGCCTTAGACTGGTACAGCTAAAAATCCTTCATCGGGTGTACATCACCTGGGCCACGTCTGATCCGTATGGGGGGAGCCGATGGTGGGGAGTGCAGGAGAAGATGTGGTCACCTGGGAACCTTCCTGCACATCATATGGGAATGTAAGCACGTCAGTTCCTTCTGGCGCGAGGTACATGAGGCAATGTTTGCAGTGCTGCACATCCGTCTTTCGCCGGAGGCGAGACGTTGCCTCCTAAACATATGGGAACCCACAGACCTGAACACTCACCAGACACAATGGGCCACCCTGGGGTTCATGATAGCCAAGAGAAACATTGCACAATTATGGGGCGCTGCTAAACCACCTACGCTAGAGGCCTGGGAAAGAGACCTTGATTGGTGTATGTTTAGGGAGAAGACAGTCTATGTTGCCAGGGGATGCCCTAAAAAGTGGGCCCGAATTTGGAGTCCTTGGAATAGCTATCGTGGAGAAATCTGTACGCCACCTGATTGTTCTGAACCAAATGTCCCTCTTACCCCGTGTCACTCCCCTCTTATATTGAAATGTAATCCTCTTCCTCTGTATGCCTTTGCTAAATATCAACTGGCTGTGTTCTCTGTATTGTCTATTTGAACCGATGTATGTTTCAATAAAAATATTTATTAAAAAAATTAATAATTGTAAAATAATGCATTGCGCTTCTTGTAGTTCTTTCAGTGGTGAAAGGAGAGAAAATCCCTTCACAGCAGAGGCCAAGAATGTTGAATTGGGTTGTATTTTTGTGGTCATCAGAGTCACCTGCTTACAAGATGGACCTACTGTCATGAGCGTGGGTAGGGGTCAAATCGAATGCTACTTTTTGCAAGCTTAATGAGTTGAAGACCAGACTAATGCGTAATTTACTAGCCCCATGCTAGCTCAAGATATTTTTTGCATGAGTGATCCACTTGTTACCCTTCGATAAATCGGATGGTGATGTAACTGCTATAATATCACCCAGTATCTATTTTTCACAATGCCATTTTGCCAATATATATTTTGCCCAATGTTGCTTTTTAGGTCTCGTCTACAGACAGCTTTCAGCTGTCGAAGACTTATTGAGGACAACTGCAATGCTTTCGGTAGGTTTTGTCAGCCAATTTCTTACTGTTTATTGGCTTTATTGCCAATCTTATTTGCCTGCTTCTTATCCAATGGCGTACCTTCTTTAGGTCTGGCTTGATAGCGCAGCTGTTGCCAGGCGTAATGTGATCAATCGAAAAAATAGCTTTCCGGAGTACTACAAACAGGAACTTTGGGTCCGTCCACATGTTGGTAGCCAAGAGTACATGTTTTGTTTGGGCTGAAGTCGTGTGCTTCCACAGAAAAACTGCTTCCTCTCCACACAGGTGTGATTATTTTGTTTATCCAACTGCCTGAGCCAGCGGCAGTACGGCTGCTTGAGCTTGGAATTTCAGGAGCATACTCATGACATTGTAATGCTGTTAAATTATCTTAGATACCTAGATAATGTACAATTATTGTTTTTCTCTGGCAGCAGCACAGATGAGGGAGTTCTGGCATATGGAATGTTTTGCACTCCCAGCACCCTCCCCTTCCGTCATTAACATTAGACTTTAGAGTGCAATTTTGTGTTGGCGAGCAGTATGGGATGCCCAGGGCTACATTAATCTACATGGAGTTTTAGCTCTGGCTGGACTGTGCAACTGTCACTAGACCTTATGTGATGAGCAAAAAAGAGCGTTCATATTACTACTGAGAGGAGCTGTCGAGCATGGCGGACGCGTACTAGGAGAGCTCCGGAGCCCGAGCTCGAAAATCCTGTAAATGAACATCCTGAATCAATATTCTAACCCCACACGGGTCACAAGCAAGGAAATCCCGACCACCCGAGGCATCGACATAGTGTACCTCGGCTAATCCTGATCCCGCGAGGCAGACTGGCCGATACTTCGGGAGCGCCTGCTGCGGAGGGACGGAGCGAGAAAATGGCGTCGCTCGTTGAGGGCGGAGACCGGAGCCTACCTGGGTGAACGTGAGTCCCCACTGCGGGAGAGAGTGCTGCCCTGTGCGCGGCTGAGCTGGTGACTGGCGATCTGCAGCGGAGAGATCCATCCCCCGGATCTGGGGCGGAGTAATCCGTATGAGGCCTTGATCCTGCCCACCCGGCGCTGAGAGTGGGCGCGCTGTAGACGCCGTGCGCGACCTGGGCCTGCGCCGGGAATCCGGGCGCCAGCACTGGGGACTGCATACTGCTCAGGCCGGCGGTTCGTGGGCCGGCGTGCTCTTTTCTTCCCCCTCCCTGTATGAGACATCGGGGACCGCAGCGAGACACGGTAGGAGGCAGACGGAGGGCCTAAACATATGAGCCCTGTGTGGTCGGCCCGAGCCGCGAGCAGCAGGATTTCGGTGGGGGGGTCTTCACCACAGATAAGGGACATCTGGGGGCAGCTGCATGACCTGAGCGATGCGTCTGAGGGGAGAGAGGCCTCGGACGCCGGCTCGCATCTCCGTGATCTGCCCTGGTGACATTCTGAGGCGTGGCCAGCGTGGGGCATACGCTGGGCCTGCTGCGGCTGCGGAAGCCTATGAAGCCCCTTGAGCCTCTCCCTTGCTGGCCATTACAGTCTGCTGGGTGCATAGTGTTAAAGACTACAGGCCGCACGGTGTCCTGGGACACGCTCTGTTCCTCCTTTCCGGTGCCGCGGCTCGCCATGCACCTCGTGGGCTTCCTTCTTCACGCGGACGGCCCAGGCAACCGCTATATTTGGGGCTGCGCATGGGTGAGGCTACACACACCACAGTGTTGCTTCTTGGACTTGCTGCTTGGCCTGAAACCACGTCCTGAGCACAGCCCGTATCCATGAGGTGTGGGAGCTGGTGACCGGCCGGTGCTGCTGCCTGCGCGACGCTGCCCTCGGTGCCGCCGGGGCTCCTGGCCATCGGGCGCTCGGACTGCTTATAGGGGAGATAGAGCGTAAGACAACCCTGCCCGTGGAAGATGGGCCGATACAGGGGCAAAACCCAGGAGGCAATGGCTCCTAACTCCCAAGGTGCGGACGAAGGTGATTCATCCCAGAGCATGCAATCGCTCAACACAATCCCTCCCACAGACGAAGAGAGTGCGCCGGATAAGCTGGACTTAATACTGAAGGAAGTTAGGGAATCGCGCAGAGCCATAGAACAGCAAATAGGCACCCTTACTACTGGTTTCACTTTACTGAAGGATCATGCTAAGCTGGCTGATACGGTGAAGGATCATAGCTCCACGCTGCAGGGCTTGGTGCCGCAACATAAAGAACATGCGAGTCAGCTCCAGTCCCTGCGGAAGCAGGTCACAGGGCTGATGGATTGAGTGGAGGATGCGGAGGGCCGGGCACGGCGCAATAATATTCGCATTATTGGACTACCGGAACGGAGTGAAGGAAATGAGGCCGCGACGTACATGGAACATTGGCTCCGCACACATGTGGCCCCTGAAGGTCTCTCCGACTACTTCTGCGTCGAAAGGGCGCACCGGATCCCCACCGGGAAACCGAGGGTGGGAGCTCCGCCAAGGCCCTTGACTGTGAAAATTCTCAACTACAGGGACCGCGACATGCTGTTACAAAAAGCACGTGAAAAACCACAGATCCAATTTGAGAACTGCCAAATCTCACTGTATCCTGACTATACGCTCTTGGTACAGCAAAGACGCTCTTCTTTTCAAGAGGTGAAGAGGAAACTACTCACCATGAATCTCAAATATGCGTTACTATTCCCAGCGGTCTGAAGATCATCTATGAGCAGAAGACCTACTTTTTTGAAAGTCCCAAGATGTCGAGGAATGGCTAGAGGTCATGGAACCTACGCAACGCTCGGGTCGATCCCCTTCCACCACACGAGGACCCGGGACTTCAAGACACCGCCGATCAAAGCGAGTGGCCAATTCCACCAGCGCGCTGCCCTTCCCTGCGCCCACACAACAGCAAGTCCAGACTGGCAAAGAAACGGCCCTGACAGCTGCCCATACCTTCAGAGACAACTCCTCCCGCAGGCTGTCGGAATCGTCGGACCACAGTACAGTCCGCTCGGACTCGGACAGCAGCCTGCAGCTCTTTCCTACTGTGACGCCACAAACGGCTGACGGAATACTGGGATAGCGGCTCTCTCATGCTGTCTGCAATGACATGACCTGCCGCCACGGGACGCATTGCTGGGGAGGCATCCCCCTAACGATCGTATATCCTTTGATGTTTGGTCTCTCTATAAACTACAATGTGTTCTGTAATGCTCTCAATATTACGCTTGGGCTCTGGGACGGTCCAGGTTAATGTTTACCTAAATGATGCCGGTGGCTACCAACCCCCACTTTGCGACTGCTACAGTTTATAATGTTCTATTTCAATGTTTTTTTTGTTTGGTCTTGCCTGGTTTCGATTGTAGGCATGACCTGGTGTTTGGTTTAGGTTGGGGGTTACATAGTTCTGGCACATTGATACTGTTACACCTCATACGGCTGCATGATCTCATTCACAGTAGGAGATTCACATGATTGTATGGCACAGCAGTTGGTGGATAAATATAAATTTGTTACATGGAACGTCCGAGGGTTGGGCTCTGTACATAAAAGACATAGAGTGCACGCCTTTTTGTTACGCCTGGGGGCGCAGGTGGTTTTCCTCCAGGAATCGCACCTAATGGAGGCAGAAGCTGCGAAAATGAGTAAAAAATGGAGGGTGCTGGTGATATCCACGAATTGCTCTGCATTTGCCCTTGGGGTGACGATTTGGATAAAAGGGGGAATACCATTTGTGATACTGGACAAGCGGGTAGATACACAGGGCAGGTACATATTCCTGCGTGGCACCCTAGACGGTTTGCCGGTTGTTTTAGGGAACATTTACGCTCCGAACTATGACCAACACAAATATTTCCTGAGTCTGAACTCCATTTTGGCGGGGTGGGAAGCGTATCCATGGCTCATAGGAGGCGACTGCAATGCGGTCATGGATATGTCTCTAGATCGTTCTCATCCACCCCTAAGGGGCACAATGGCTTGTAAACAGGCGGAAGCCCTCTGCGACTGGGTGGAGGGTTGGTCCCTATGTGACGCATGGCGATTCAAGCATCCGCTTCACAAGGAATATTCCTTTTTCTCCCCGGTGCACCAGTTACACACCAGGATAGATAGGATTATGTGCTCCACCTCCATAGCGGATCAAGTTATAGATGCTACACACTTAACAAAGACCTTCTCGGATCATAACCCCCTAGAAGCAGTTTTTAGTTGGGGTAGAGTGCCCTCCCCGGTTCCTACATGGCGGCTATGGCCTCAAACACTGGAGGACTCGGTCTTCCGTAGCACGTTATCCACAACACTTCAAAACTACTTCACGGAGAATCATAACACGGCTTCCACAGTACTGGTCGAATGGGATGCCGTTAAGGCGGTTATCCGAGGGGCAGCAATCAGCGCCACAGTGGGAGCCAGACAGGAGATACATAAAAAACTACAGGACACAGAGACCAATATGTCACGACTAGAGCAAGAGGCAGTGCGCGACCCAGCGAAACAGACACAACTGCAAGAAACCCGTATTCAACATGCAGAGTTACTTGAAATGCTGAGGTTAATAGATTACAGATCTTATACACAAATACATCATTCAGATGCAGATAAGAAAGGTACCTTGTTGGCGAAGCTGATCAGAAATGACCCTCCCATCACTGCATTTAGCTGTATTAAACTGCCAGGGGGAGAGACCGCGACTACGCAATGTGCTATTAGTGAGGCCTTTAGTAAACATTATGAAGAACTGTACAGTGCGCCCCCTCACTTGGAGGAGTCCTATATCGAAGACTTCCTCACGGACCTGCCTTACCCACAACCCCCGACTGGCATGACAAAGGACCTAGAGGGACCTATCACTAGGGCAGAGATTAAGGCAGCCATAGCCGGGCTTTCACGTAATAAGACACCGGGCCCGGATGGTCTGCCGGTAGAATTCTTTGAGGCATACTCCGAAATACTGATACCGCACCTGGAGGAACTTTATAGGACGTCGCTCGAGTTGGGGCACTTACCTCGTACTACCGCTCAGGCATTGGTGGTGTCATTGCCTAAACCGGGCAGGGATCCGACTGATATGGCAGGCTATCGCCCCTTGTCGCTACTCTGCACGGAATATAAGATCTTAAGTAAGGTGCTGGCGAATAGAATTCAGCCATATCTCACTAAACTGATCCATATTGATCAATCTGGGTTCGTGCCTGCAAGGAGCACCTCATTAAATCTGTGCAGACTGCATCAGATTATGTCTGCTGATCTGGCACACTTTCCAAATGCTGGCTGCATGTCCCTGGACATGCGGCAGGCATTCAATACATTGTCTTGGGACTATATGTTCAGTGCCATTGCGCGCTTTGGCTTACCCCAGCATATTTACAATGGGTCAAATTGTTATACGCGGCACCTACCGCAAGAGTCCGAACAGGGAAGCTTATATCCGGAGAATATGGGATCCACAGGGGCGCGCGCCAAGGCTGTCCCCTGTCCCCAATCCTGTTCGTTTTGGCGTTGGAGCCATTAGCACTCCGCATACAGCGAGATGCGGTGTGCTACGGAATTCCCATCGGTACTTCCGTGCACCTTGTGTCGGCCTATGCTGATGACCTTATCCTATATCTCGCAGACATGTTGGAGGGTCAAGGGCCGCTTCCCTGTATATTTGCGGAATTTGCGACAGTGTCAGGCTTATCCATTAATGACTCTAAATCCCATGCCTTCTTCTTCCAAGAACGGATGTACCCAGATTACATTGGCTTCGGAGAGCTTCGGCTACCGGTGGCCTCGCACACTTTCAAATACTTAGGGATTAATGTTTATCGCTCAAACGCAGACATGATAGAGGGCAACCTGGGTAAGGCAATTTGTGGAATACGCTCGCAGGTAGCTTTCTGGACTACGTTGCCTTTATCGGCTATGGGACGCGTGGCTTTATCTAAGATGGTGGTACTCCCCCGCCTTTTGTATTATTTTACGAACTTACCGTTACTCCTTCCCGCAACAATCTTCAATACATTAGATACTATCCTCATAGAGTTAATCTGGGGTAAAGGCCGACGCCGGATAAGAAACTCCAAATCAGCATGCGGGAGGGCGGATTAGGGGCACCAGATTTTAGGGCTTACTACTACGCATGCCAAGTACAATGGCTGTCATACTGGACGGCGGGCCGCAACTTACAAGAGATCGATTACAGTACCAGGCACATCGAGCAGGGAACACTTCACACCTTACTACTACCGCATAGCAAACCACCCCCGGGATCACCATACCTCCTACACACGGCGCTCCAATGCTGGGGAAGAGCGCTGCGATACACTTCCAGGGGTGGCAGATACGCCGACAACATTCCTCTGGTAGGGATACCATTGGCGTCTGGTAGGCTGACGCAATGGGCACTTGAAACCTGGACAGATGCGGGGACGGAGTCCGTCGGGACGCTCTTTAGTGATGGGACACTTCTGGATCATGACACCTTTACGCACATTACGGGAGCGCCTACCACATTGTACGTGACACATGCTGCCCTAATACACTATATTAAAAGACACTGGGCTCCACAGAGGGAGGAACCCCAATCAAACGCGCTTATAAAAGCACTTTACTACATGGGGCGTGGAAGCCACTTAATCAAATGGCTCTACCTTAGCATCCGCACACATGCCCGGGCTCAGCTAGATCCCACAAGGGCTCAATGGGTAGCAGAGCTGGGACGAGACTTAACGGACAAAGAATGGAGTAACATACTGGAATACCCACGGAAAATACCACGCAATGCCAAGTTCAAGTTTATCCAATGCATGATAGTACACAGAGCCTACCTGACCCCGCGTAGACTGCACAGAATGTACCCGGAAACGACACACCAATGCCCCCGATGTCAACTACCGGAAGCAGACCTCCTGCATAAGTTGTGGGCATGTACAGGCCTTGTGGAGTTCTGGAGGGGGTTCAAACACAAGATAGAGGTAGTCACACGCCTGTCCATGGGAGACACAGCACTAGAGTACATATTAGGAGTTCGTAGACGGACGAAAACACACAAGGTACAACTACGCTTCTTAGATTTAGCGCTTATAGTCGCAAAGAGGTCAATCACAATGCGCTGGAAATCAGCCAGAGCCCCCACCACATCTATGTGGCATAATGAATTGATTAGATGGGCTGGAGCTGAAAGCGCGGCACTGCGCAGAGAGGAGGCCCGCGGCCTTCGGAAAAACCCAATCTCCCTGGAATGGGATGCAATGGTGGAAGCCTATAAAAATACCAGCCCGGACGATGTTCCCATAGTTCTAAGTACCCAATAACACCTGTGATGATAGAATATGAAGTACAGTAACTCACGGTGGTTACAGATGGAGCAGTACGATCACGAAATGTACACAGAGTAATTGCGCTGTATAGAGATGTTTGATTAAGTTAATGTAATGTAATGTATGGCCAGAACCAGTTACGGGAGGAGGGTGGGTATTAGCAGGGTGGAGGGTGGACTAGAGGGTGTTGATTTAGTACAATTATTCTTATAAGAGTCCTGTGCAATATACCGAAGGAGAATCTAGATCCGCATCAGTTAATGACTGCAGCATTCTTCTGAAACATACGAGTTTTGATGCTATAACCATACATGTAACAGGACTTGCATGTCATAGAATTCTGTTATTGTATAGACTCAACGTATGATATGATTAAAGTATGTAATCAGAAATGACAGTAAAGAAAAAAAAACAATAAAGTTTGTTTAAAAAAAAATATATTACTACTGAGAGAGAGTCTAAGGCTCCACCCACATTGGTCCCACTCAGTGTAAGGTTTTATTTGTGTACTTCCACTAAAAATTGCACTTTTTTTGGCCCTTGGCAAAGGCTATACCCGGCACAGCAAAACTGAGTTGGTTATGGTGGCAAACCAATGAGGATGACTATTGGCCTGATCTGTTTATTCTGAATTATTATCATAAAGGCACGTGGTCGGGGGCGTGGCCGATGCCGAGCATGGCGGCCGCACAGTAAACGAGCTCCGCGCCCGGACCTGCTGAATCTTGCATCATCCTGGCAGTTTCGGCTCCTAAATGACACGAAACCTCCCGAGAAGCGACCCCTGCGGCCCGAGTGGGCTCCTGCCCGGAGAAATCGTCTATATATGCTGCCGGGCCCTTCTGAAAACCGGAGTGGGTCTGCCTGATGGGTGTGGGCCGTGGAGCTGGAGGCCTATCTGCCGCTGAGGGGGGCCCCCCCCGGAACCGAGGAGGGGGAGCGGAGCGGAGAGGTGAGAGCCGGGGGCTCGGAACCGGCCCGTGGGCCGCGCCTGCCTGCTGATCCCCTGGCTGCTCTGGGGAAGTTGGAGGCCCCGTGCTGTTGACTGCGACTTTACTGCCAATCTCGCCTTGGACATCGGAGACGGAGCAGGTGAAGTAACACCGCGACTACCGCCGCTGCTGGCTGCCCGAGACTCCGCGGTGCGGGGAAGGACTGACTCTGTCTACGGCATCTCGCCGCGCCTGGGGCTCGCCCCGCCGCTTCCCTCCCGGACCGGCGGCTCTGAATGCATATGCGGCCTGGGGATTCCTATGCGGGGGGGCCTGTCCCTGGTGTTCCCCACTGACTCACCGGACTGACTGCTGTGGGTGTGCCGGGGAGATCGCCCGGGGTAGTGTCGCCTACAGCCCCCCCTACCGAGTAATCTGCCTCCCGATCCCCCGCTATACCTGCCCTACTGATCGGAACTGGAGCGGGAGGAGAGGAGCTGCGCCTACCGCCGCTACTAGATGCCTGGGACTCTGCGGTGCCGGGTAGGAGTGACCCTGGTTGTGACTCTCTGCTACGCCTAGGACCCGCTCCGCCGCTCATCCTCCGAACCGGCGGCTCTGCATACGCCTGAGGCCTTGGGTCTCCGTGGGCGGGCGGGGCCTGCTTCCTGGCGCTTCTCCTTGTTCCTCCTTGACTGTCTGCAACAACGAGATTGTTGGGAGCGTCCGGGGGAGTGTTGCCTACAGCCCCTCTGCTTATTTGTAATCGCCGGCTGTCTGTTGCGGGCTGGCCACACGGGTGGGCACTTGGGTGCCGGAATGCCCCCCCCCCCTCTCTGCATCGTTTCCTTGAACGCTGGATCTGTCTTGGGACCCTGAGGCTACTGGAGGAATAACATACGCCTGGACCAGCGTGGGGGAGCCGATCTGGCACAAACCTGGTCCTGCTGTGCTGCCCGGTGTAAAGTGCAAGGTGAGACACTCTGCCTAGGGCCTGAGGCACCCCTCCTCATTTATCGTGGCTCATTGCGCGCATCTTGACCGCACGTAAAACCTGCCCCTCCCCGACCCCCCCTGCGGCGCTGAGTGGCGATCCCCCCGGACCGGTGGAGAAAGCGCCCTTAACGACTGTGGAGGCTCCCGACAACCTCTGTAGCGGTGTCTACCGGCCTGCCTGGACCTGCAGTCCACGCTAGCTCACTGCGCCGCAATGGGCCGCCCCAGGGCCAAGGGGACAGATGCTGGCGCTGCTGATAGTCAGCAGATTGACGACTCTACACCTGCCACGCAGCCGCCTACCGGCGATCCGCCCTCTGACTTGGGGACTTCCCCAGACAAGCTGGACCTTATCCTAAAGGAGGTGCGTGATTCGCGACAGGCCATTGAAAAACAACTTGGGACTTTGACGTCTGGGTTCACTCTCCTTAAAGCTGATCACGACAAACTTGCTGCGGTTGTCAAAGATAACAAACTTACTTTACTGGAGTTGGCGCCACAACACAAGGAACATGGTGCACAGATTGCACAGCTCCAAAAACAGGTTGTGGGTCTGCAGGAGAGGGCGGACGATGCGGAGGGACGTGCCTGGCGTAATAACATCCACGTCATAGGCCTGCCGGAGCGATGCGAGGGATCTGACGCTACTAGATTCATGGAACAGTGGTTCAAGGAACATGTGGCCCCGGAGGGCCTCTCGGATCTTTTCTGCGTAGAAAGGGCGCACAGGGTGCCGACGGGTAGACCAGTGGCGGGAGCACGCCCTCGGCCCCTGATCGTCAAAGTCCTGAACTTCAGGGATCGGGACGTCCTGCTACAAAAGGCGAGGGAGCTGTCCCACATACAATATGAGAATCAGCGGATATCCCTGTACCCGGACTACACCGCTCTGGTCCAATGCCAACGATCCCACTACCAAGACGTGAAGGTCAAGCTCAGGGCACTGAATGTTAAATACGCACTGCTATTCCCTGCCAAGCTGAAAGTGATCCATGATCACAAGACACAATTCTTTGAATCCCCGGACGAAGTGGCAGAATGGATCGAAATCAGGTTCCCCCTCTGGCGGATCTGGGCCCTCTTCACAAACGGTCCCTGCCTCTCCAAAACCACGGCGAGTTTGCAAATCAAAACGCCTCCGGGGGGGGGCTCACCGCAAAGTCCAGGACTCCCGCTCTGGAACAGGCCTTGCGGGATCAAGCTGAGGCACTGGAAACGGCCATCAGGTTCAGGGATGAAGCCCATCCAATTCTATTGGACTCCTCCGAGGAGGCATCAAATCACTCGGACTCAGACTCTAGTATTAATTTATTTAGCAACATTACACCCCAAACTGCTGATGGTTACTTAGGGTGATGTTGGCTTACGGCCTATGTTGGGGCGAGTTGTCTACTGACCCCGCCCTTTATGTCTTGCACTTAGCGGCACGATGCCATACCTCTAGTACCGAAACTGCGAAATGAAAAGGTAACAATAGCGGTCCGGGCTGCGTGAAGCTCGTAACGCTCTAACTCAGCTGACCTGGCTGTGGGCATACACCCCCCTATAGCGAAAGCAACACACACAATGTTTTTAGTTTGCACCGTTGTGCATTGGGTTTGGGCCAGCAAAGTTCAGATAGCTGGCCCGAGTATTGAAGATGGGAGTTTTGTAACGTTTAGACTCTGGCCCACCACTTGCGCCCCCCGATACACTACTGCTCCCACGCTAATGCGCAGGTGTTACATGGTTACACACCTTAGATATCAATGCAGGATAGCTACAACTTGATTACCTGGAATGTACGAGGACTGGGGTCGATCCACAAACGGCACAGAGTACATGCACAGTTGAACAGGCGGCGGGCGCACATAGTATTTCTACAAGAGTCCCACCTGACTGCAGCCGAAGCGACTAAACTTCGCAAAAAGTGGAGGGGTCAGATTTTTTCCACGTCATATTCTGCCTTTGCGAGGGGCGCATCCATATGGGTCAGGAACAGGGTCCCCTTTGAGGCGCTGGAACAACGGGTGGATCCATTGGGCAGATATATCTTAGTGAGGGGCACACTGGATGGTGCACAGATCGTCCTTGGCAGCATATATTCGCCCAACTTTGAGCAGGATGCATACCTCTTAAGCCTCAATCTGGTCTTGGCGCCTTGGGCTGAATGTCCGTGGATACTGGGAGGGGACTATAATGCTGTAATGGACCCCTCTATTGATAGATCTCATCCCCCCCTTGGAGGAGCAAACACTGTCCGACAAGCGGAGGCATTATGCAACTGGGCCGAGGGCTGGGGCCTGGGTGTTGTCTGGCGTTTGAAAAACCCTACCAGTAGGGAATATTCATTCTTTTCCCACCCGCACCAACTTCATACTCGCATAGATAGGATCCTTTGCTCCAACCACATTACAGCCCAGATGACACATGCAACATATTTGGGTAAAACCCTTTCTGACCATAACCCATTGGAGGTCTCCCTCAGCTGGGGCAGAATCCCAACTCCGGTTCCTACTTGGAGATTATGGCCCCTGATGCTTGAGGACTCAGTCTTCCAGGAGGCACTGGCGACTGGCATAGACAATTACTTTACTGAGAACACTGGTACTGCATCCACACCTCAGGTGGAGTGGGATGCATTCAAGACGGTGATCAGGGGGATAGCTATCAGCACTACAGCAGGGGCGCAACAGGAACTACATAATAATTTGAAAGAGGTAGAAAACTCTCTAAATAGTCTCGAACAGGCTGCAACGACGGTCCCCACAAAGGGAACGCTTTTACAAGATGCCCGAATAAAACATGCAGAGCTGCTAGACACACTTAGGCACATAGACTATACCGCCTACACGCACGCGAAACACGCTGACGCGGACAAGGCAGGCCCGCTATTAGCAAGCATACTCAGGGATGACCCCCCACATTCCCCGATCCATGGGATTATCACTAGCAGCGGGGACACAGTAAATACGCAACAGGACATAAATGCGGCCTTCTGTGACTACTATCAGGCCCTATATCGGGCGCCCCCCCCATTGGTGGAAGAGGCCCTTGACGCCTTTTTAGCTGATGTGCAGTTCCCACAGTTGGACAAATCAGCGCAGGACGCTCTCTCTGGCCCTATTACAAGGACCGAAATTAAGGCGGCCATCAGGACCCTACCTCGGAATAAGGCCCCAGGCTTGGACGGCCTCCCGGCCGAATTCTTTGCCACATTTTCGGACACTCTGGTGCCGCAACTAGAGAGCTTGTACAGAGCCGCGCTGTCCTCAGGGTCCCTGCCCCACTCCACTAGACAGGCACTGGTAGTATCTCTCCCCAAACCAGGACGCCCGTCGACGGACCTGTCTGGATACAGACCATTGTCCCTACTCAACACCGAATATAAAATATTGAGCAAGGTACTTGCTAGCCGCCTGCTCCCATATGTGCACAAGCTCATTCACCCAGACCAATGCGGCTTTGTGCCAGCGCGGTGCACCTCGCTTAATATCAGGAGGTTGTATCAGGTCATGGCAGCCACCCCCCAGGAGAGAGCCAACGCTGGATGTGTCACCCTAGATTTGAGACAGGCATTCAACACGCTCCGATGGGACTACATGTTCCGAGCGCTAGAACGATTTGGTATACCCCCGGACTATTTAAAGTGGGTGAGGCTTTTATATACGGACCCCACAGCGCGGGCCCGCACAGGACGGCACATCTCAAAGGAGTACCCGGTTGGTAAAGGCACCCGCCAGGGATGCCCCCTATCCCCCCTGCTATTTGTGCTAGCCTTGGAACCTGTGGCCCTTAGGGTGCGGCTATCGGCGACGCAACAGGGGATCCGCCTGGGGCAAACGACACACGTAATTTCCGCATATGCGGATGACATTATTCTGTACGCCGACGACCTCGCCTCCCTCTCACCCGTCCCGAGCATTTTTGATTTGTTTGCACGGCTTTCGGGCCTTAAAATCAATGACAGTAAGTCTTATGCCTTTTTTTCCGGCAGGGGGACCGCCCAGAGACGGTTCAGTTCGGCCCCCATTCCTTAACTGTCGCCGCACATACTTTTAGATATCTAGGCATACAGATTTACCGATCAGCGCCAGATCTCATTGAGGGTAATCTGGGCAAGGCTATACGTTCGCTCCGCTCCCAGGTCACTTTCTGGTCCTCCCTACCACTCTCGGTGATGGGCCGAGTAGCGATCTCGAAAATGGTGGTCCTGCCTCGGCTTTTATATTTTTTTACTAACTTACCGGTTGTGATCCCGACCCCGATGCTCAATTCCCTGAACACTACACTCTCCGCTTTGATCTGGGGTAATGGCCGCCGCAGGGTCGGGCTGACCAAGTTACAATTGGACACTGATAAGGGCGGGCTGGGTGCCCCAGACTTCCGAGCATACTGCTACGCGAGCCAATTGCAATGGCTATCTTATTGGCTGGCAGGGAGCAACTTACAGGAAATAGATTTTTCCTCCGCTGATGTAGACCGAGGGCGGCTTCACACACTGCTGCTCCTGCAGGCTAAGATCCCAACAGATGCCTCGCTGCTCCTGCGCACGGCGCTTACCTATTGGAAAAAAGCCACTCACTACACGTGTAGCTGCCTTCCCTACTCTGACACTACACCACTTCTTGGGATTCCTACCCCCACTGGCTTGCTTACTAAACGACGATTGCTTCCTTGGGCGGAGGGTGGTGTGACCACAGTGGGTGATCTATTTAACGACGGCACGCTTATGGACCATGGTAATTTTGTACGGCGTCAGGGAGTCACGGATGCATTGTACCTATTGCATGCTGCACTCGTGCAATATGTGAAGAAACATTGGGCCCCACACAGGGAGGAATCCCCACGCCACGAAATGGTCTTTATGACCTACCTGATGGGTGACGGCCGCCACCTTACCAAGTGGCTTTACAAAGGCATTACCACCCACACTAGAATCCCACTAACGGACCTACGCTATAAATGGTCCGCAGACCTGGGGACAGACCTGACAGATAGGGACTGGGACAAAGCTTTGGCATACCCTAGGAGAATTCCACGGAACGCCAAATTCAAATTCATCCAATATATGGTCTTATATAGAGCGTATCTAACCCTGCACCGCTTGCAACGTATTTTCCCGACCACTCAACACTGCTGTCCTAGATACAAATTAGAGGACGCTGACTTGCTACATATGCTATGGCAGTGCCCCGTGCTTACCCCTTATTGGTCAGAGTTATTGTCCTTGCTTACAGCTGCGGTTGGGATCCCCGTCCCAGACACGCCTACAGTGTGTCTTTTGGGACTGATACGACGCCCCAAGGCGCAGAAAGTGCAACTCCGCTTTGTAGACCTGTCTTTGCTCCTGGCTAAACGCTCCATTACGATGCGGTGGAAATCGACCACACCCCCACAGCTTTATGGCTGGCATGGGGAAGTAGTGAGATGGGGTGGAGCGGAGAGTGCTGCCATCCGCCGGGAGGAAGCCCGGGGATTGCGCAAAAGAGTCATCTCTTTAGACTGGGACAGTATTCTGGAAGCGTTCAGGGCCTTGGCCCCGCCACCTGTGCCGGTAGCTCAGACTTAACAATTGTTTTATCACCTAGCCCCGGTTTTCTAGTTTCCATGATTACGGAATTCCATTGTTTGTGAATCCTGCGCCATAGGGTGCATACATACACTTTGAATTTTTATGTGCAGTCGGGAGTAGACGGGGGAATACCTTGCCATATGCGCTATGATTGGTTGGTGCCAGACGAAGTTGGGGGAGGGAGGGAGGGATGGGATAGTTGTATTCATATGTCATACAATTACTGTAGATGATAATGCACATACACTGTACGATGACTTCAATGTACTACGATATTGTGTATAACTGCAAAATGCCGTAATTGATGGGTTGAAAACTGGAAAAATTTAATAAAATATGTTTTAAAAAAAAAATAAAGGCACGTGGTCTGACATATTTACTGTGAAAAGCATATGTTAAAGTCTACAGGCATTTAAGTTTGGATTATTATGACTCTATATTAAAGCCTATAAGATAGGTATTTTGTTCCATGGAATCTCACAGATTATCGTAGTAGACAATAGTTCTGGTGTTGGTTACCTTGTGTGGTGAGTCATGGATACAGAAGGTTTTCTGTGTGAGAATCCTTGTTAGGTCTTCTCAGGGGAGACTGTTTTTTGCTTAACCAACTACAATGTTGTATACCTTTCTAATCTTATGACTGTGTGTCTGATGGTGACTTGTTGGAAAACTTACACTCAAAACTGTAGCCCTGATTTGGTTATGATAACAAGTAGTGATTTAAATGGGAAAAAGAGCGCATACTCATCAAATTGAGATGCGGCCTAGGGGGCTGGGCGAGAAGGCAGGTTTAGGCGTGGGGTCAGGGGTTGGTCTACTGGGAATCATTTACAATTAATTGGTGTGAGTGATAACAGATAGAGTTCTGCAATACATAATGTAATCAGGGTGACCTGGCACTTATAAAATGGCACTTTTAATATTCTCTTTCAATAGTATTATCTGTCAAATATAAAAATTGCCTCTGCACAAATGGCACATGAATGACATTTTAATGTTGACATTATACACAATTCCAGCTACGGTGGGCAGATTGAGGAATGAACGTGGACAATGATATACTACCCATCAATACTAGTTAATACATTGTTAACTAGGAGATTTCCTTTTTTGTCAGAGGCATTGGTTCATTGAAAGTACAATCTGTTTTCTCTGTCTACTAAGCTTAATTGTAAAAACTAAAGTTTATTCACCTGAGAGGATACAAGGTAGTTAAAAATCAACAAATTAAGAACGTACAGGGAATCAACTTTATGATGGTACAAATGGAACTGCAAGTCACAGATCGCCGAGCAGAAATCTGGATTAGATCTGCTCCCCTGTTAGGCCCATCTACACCTACAGCATCTTACCAACCTCCCCACAGACACCTAAGGAAAGAAAGCAGAGACCAGGCAGAGGTAAAGAGCAATTTTCAAGCTCTTAGCATAGGTCCAATTAATACCCCAATCTCAGCATTACTGGTCTGAAAACCCTGGGGTTAATTATGTGCCTTTGTTTCCTGAATCCCAACACTGGGACTCAGGAAACGTTACACAAGAAGGGTGAAAGGTGTAGGAGTCACTTGAGGAATGCACATAACAAATGGATCTGTGTGATAAAAGCAATAATTCACTATGGCATGTAAATAAAATCTAAGGGCCTGATTCACCAAGGTAAACTTACACTTTTGTGTAAGTTTTCGACTTTCGGTATTCACACAGGTAAAGTTAGATCAAAAGTCCAACTTTACTACTTTTCAGTATTTACAAATGTAAGTTACTACTAGTGAAGTTAGACTTTTGGTGTAAGTTTACCTTTGTGAATACCAAAAAGTAGTAAAGTATAAGAGGGGTAAGTGCATGTGTAGGGGGCATTAGAGCAGTGTGCACCTGCTCGGGGTGTTTGACGCCATGTCCATTAAAGCACTGGGGTAGTTAGGACAATAGAGAGGTGTGGTTGGGTGTTAGAGGCATTACACCATCAGGTGTGTGCAAGGCCGGCCTTTGGACCAACAGCACCCCGGGTGGAACACACTTCGGCAGTCCCTGTGAACTTATGCCCACTGCTCATACTCTGAAGGTTCGGTACATGCAGAGCAGCCCCAGTACATACAAGACTGTGTAGGCCAGGTCAGCAGCACAGGCTTCTCCTCCAGGGTGATGATGTCAGTCACTGGGTCAATGTGTATGTGATTGACACCCACAATAATTCCTATAGTCCTTAACACAGTATATACAGATATTATTACCCAAGTGATGGAGGTATTCATACTATTGATCTCAAAAGGATAAAAGGCTAAGTCATCCCTGCAGGGTTTCAACAAGTGACCTTAAGATCACAGCAACAAGTGCTCAACTCGCTGAGCTATCTGTCTGATTCCAGTTTTTCAGATGGACCCAAAATACTGCCTTTTCAGTGGCTCCTGCGTCACACAGCACCACATGCAGCACCCATTAGAGTGCAAGTGCCGCAGCGAGCGGGTGGGGCTAGGGTTCCCTGTAACCTCTTTAGTCTTGTATTCGTCATCTGTCTGGCAGCTTCTCATGCCCGCATCACAAGAGAAACCCACTCCTCCAGCGGACCCCTTCCTTGCCAGCAATGTCACCCCATCATTAATATGCAACGAAGCGGCTGTGATTATCTGCACTAATGAGACTGTTACTACCCAAAGACATTCTTTTCAGGAACCTGTGAATATTATAAGTTTGTGTAGAATTATAATAATGAAGGGATCAAAGCCTATCCCTTGCCGGCTGTGTACCGCTCATTGACGCCAGTGCAGTGGACCCTTCCAGCCGTCTCGCCCAAGTGTAATTAATTATGGAGGGAAAACTTACATTTAAAAGGAGCAGAGTCCACTCTTCGGAGGCTCCTTCGATTAGGACTGCAAGCCGGGGCTCTTTACATACGGTCACCCTGCTACAAGACCTGGACACAGAGTCTGAGCGACAGCATCACTCCCAGACTCACAGGACCTGGACACAGAGTCTGAGCCCACAGCATCACTCCCAGACTCACAGGACCCGGACACACAGAGTCTGAGCCCACAGCATCACTCTCAGACTCACAGGACCTGGACACAGAGAGTCTGAGCCCACAGCATCACTCCCAGACTCACAGGACCTGGACACAGAGTCTGAGCGCACAGTATCACTCCCAGACTCACAGGACCTGGACACAGAGTCTGAGCCCACAGCATCACTCCCAGACTCACAGGACCTGGACACAGAGAGTCTGAGCCCACAGCATCACTCCCAGACTCACAGGACCTGGACACAGAGTATGAGCCCACAGCATCACTCCCAGACTCACAGGACCTGGACACAGAGTATGAGCCCACAGCATCACTCCCAGACTCACAGGACCTGGACACTGAGAGTCTGAGCACACAGCATCACTCCCAGACTCCCAGGACCTGGACACAGAGTCTGAGCCCACAGCATCACCCCCAGGCACACAGGACCTGGACACAGAGAGTCTGAGCCCACAGCATCACAGTCTGAGCCCACAGCATCACCCCCAGACACACAGGACCTGGACACAGAGAGTCTGAGCCCACAGCATCAATCCCAGACTCACAGGACCTGGACCCAGAGTCTGAGAGACAGCATCACTCCCAGACTCACAGGACCTGGACACAGAGTCTGAGCCCACAGCATCACTCCCAGACTCACAGGACCTGGACACAGAGAGTCTGAGCCCACAGCATCACTCCCAGACTCACAGGACCTGGACACAGAGTCTGAGCCCACAGCATCACTCCCAGACTCACAGGACCTGGACACAGAGAGTCTGAGCCCACATCATCACTCCCAGACTCACAGGACCTGGACACAGAGTATGAGCCCACAGCATCACTCCCAGACTCACAGGACCTGGACACAGAGTCTGAGCCCACAGCATCACTCCCAGACTCACAGGACCTGGACACAGAGAGTCTGAGCCCACAGCATCACTTCTAGACTCACAGGACCTGGACACAGAGAGTCTGAGCCCACAGCATCACTCCCAGACTCACAGGACCTGGACACTGAGAGTCTGAGCACACAGCATCACTCCCAGACTCACAGGACCTGGACACAGAGTCTGAGCCCACAGCATCACTCCCAGACTCACAGGACCTGGACACTGAGAGTCTGAGCGCACAGCATCACTCCCAGACTCACAGGACCTGGACACAGAGTCTGAGCCCACAGCATCACTCCCAGACTCACAGGACCTGGACACAGAGAGTCTGAGCCCACAGCATCACTCCCAGACTCACAGGACCTGGACACAGAGTATGAGCCCACAGCATCACTCCCAGACTCACAGGACCTGGACACTGAGAGTCTGAGCACACAGCATCACTCCCAGACTCCCAGGACCTGGACACAGAGTCTGAGCCCACAGCATCACCCCCAGACACACAGGACCTGGACACAGAGAGTCTGAGCCCACAGCATCACAGTCTGAGCCCACAGCATCACCCCCAGACACACAGGACCTGGACACAGAGAGTCTGAGCCCACAGCATCACTCCCAGACTCACAGGACCTGGACACAGAGAGTCTGAGCCCACAGCATCACTCCCAGACTCACAGGACCTGGACACACAGAGTCTGAGCCGACAGCATCACTCCCAGACTCACAGGACCTGGACACAGAGTCTGAGCCCACAGCATCACTCCCAGACTCACAGGACCTGGACACTGAGAGTCTGAGCCCACAGCATCACTCTCAGACTCACAGGACCTGGACACAGAGAGTCTGAGCCCACAGCATCACTCCCAGACTCACAGGACCTGGACACAGAGTCTGAGCGCACAGCATCACTCCCAGACTCACAGGACCTGGACACAGAGTCTGAGCCCACAGCATCACTCCCAGACTCTCAGGACCTGGACACAGAGTCTGAGCCCACAGCATCACAGGACCTGGACACAGAGTCTGAGCCCACAGCATCACTCCCAGACTCACAGGACCTGGACACAGAGTCTGAGCCCACAGCATCACCCCCAGACACACAGGACCTGGACACAGAGAGTCTGAGCCCACAGCATCACAGTCTGAGCCCACAGCATCACACCCAGACACACAGGACCTGGACACAGAGAGTCTGAGCCCACAGCATCACTCTCAGACTCACAGGACCTGGACACAGAGAGTCTGAGCCCACAGCATCACTCTCAGACTCACAGGACCTGGACACAGAGAGTCTGAGCCCACAGCATCACTCCCAGACTCACAGGACCTGGACACAGAGTCTGAGCGCACAGCATCACTCCCAGACTCACAGGACCTGGACACAGAGTCTGAGCCCACAGCATCACTCCCAGACTCACAGGACCTGGACACAGAGTATGAGCCCACAGCATCACTCCCAGACTCACAGGACCTGGACACTGAGAGTCTGAGCACACAGCATCACTCCCAGACTCCCAGGACCTGGACACAGAGTCTGAGCCCACAGCATCACCCCCAGACACACAGGACCTGGACACAGAGAGTCTAAGCCCACAGCATCACAGTCTGAGCCCACAGCATCACCCCCAGACACACAGGACCTGGACACAGAGAGTCTGAGCCCACAGCATCACTCCCAGACTCACAGGACCTGGACACAGAGAGTCTGAGCCCACAGCATCACTCCCAGGACCTGGACACTGAGAGTCTGAGCACACAGCATCACTCCCAGACTCACAGGACCTGGACACAGAGTCTGAGCCCACAGCATCACTCCCAGACTCACAGGACCTGGACACAGAGAGTCTGAGCCCACAGCATCACTCCCAGACTCACAGGACCTGGACACAGAGTCTGAGCCCACAGCATCACTCCCAGACTCACAGGACCTGGACACAGAGTCTGAGCCCACAGCATCACTCCCAGACTCACAGGACCTGGACACAGAGTCTGAGCCCACAGCATCACTCCCAGACTCACAGGACCTGGACACAGAGAGTCTGAGCCCACAGCATCACTCCTAGACTCACAGGACCTGGACACAGAGAGTCTGAGCCCACAGCATCACTCCCAGACTCACAGGACCTGGACACTGAGTGTCTGAGCACACAGCATCACTCCCAGACTCACAGGACCTGGACACAGAGTCTGAGCCCACAGCATCACTCCCAGACTCACAGGACCTGGACACTGAGAGTCTGAGCCCACAGCATCACTCTCAGACTCACAGGACCTGGACACAGAGTCTGAGCCCACAGCATCACTCCCAGACTCACAGGACCTGGACACAGAGTCTGAGCGCACAGCATCACTCCCAGACTCACAGGACCTGGACACAGAGTCTGAGCCCACAGCATCACTCCCAGACTCACAGGACCTGGCCACAGAGAGTCTGAGCCCACAGCATCACTCCCAGACTCACAGGACCTGGACACAGAGTATGAGCCCACAGCATCACTCCCAGACTCACAGGACCTGGACACTGAGAGTCTGAGCACACAGCATCACTCCCAGACTCCCAGGACCTGGACACAGAGTCTGAGCCCACAGCATCACCCCCAGACACACAGGACCTGGACACAGAGAGTCTAAGCCCACAGCATCACAGTCTGAGCCCACAGCATCACCCCCAGACACACAGGACCTGGACACAGAGAGTCTGAGCCCACAGCATCACTCCCAGACTCACAGGACCTGGACACAGAGAGTCTGAGCCCACAGCATCACTCCCAGACTCACAGGACCTGGACACTGAGAGTCTGAGCACACAGCATCACTCCCAGACTCACAGGACCTGGACACAGAGTCTGAGCCCACAGCATCACTCCCAGACTCACAGGACCTGGACACAGAGAGTCTGAGCCCACAGCATCACTCCCAGACTCACAGGACCTGGACACAGAGTCTGAGCCCACAGCATCACTCCCAGACTCACAGGACCTGGACACAGAGTCTGAGCCCACAGCATCACTCCCAGACTCACAGGACCTGGACACAGAGAGTCTGAGCCCACAGCATCACTCCCAGACTCACAGGACCTGGACACATAGTCTGAGCCCACAGCATCACTCCCAGACTCACAGGACCTGGACACAGAGAGTCTGAGCCCACAGCATCACTCCCAGACTCACAGGACCTGGACACAGAGTCTGAGCCCACAGCATCACTCCCAGACTCACAGGACCTGGACACTGAGAGTCTGAGCCCACAGCATCACTCACAGGACCTGGACACAGAGTCTGAGCGACAGCATCACTCCCAGACTCACAGGACCTGGACACTGAGAGTCTGAGTCCACAGCATCACTCCCAGACTCACAGGACCTGGACACAGAGAGTCTGAGCCCACAGCATCACTCCCAGACTCACAGGACCTGGACACTGAGAGTCTGAGCCCACAGCATCACTCTCAGACTCACAGGACCTGGACACGGAGAGTCTGAGCCCACAGCATCACTCCCAGACTCACAGGACCTGGACACAGAGTCTGAGCCCACAGCATCACTCCCAGACTCACAGGACCTGGACACAGAGAGTCTGAGCCCACAGCATCACTCCCAGACTCACAGGACCTGGACACAGAGTCTGAGCCCACAGCATCACTCCCAGACTCACAGGACCTGGACACTGAGAGTCTGAGCACACAGCATCACTCCCAGACTCCCAGGACCTGGACACAGAGTCTGAGCCCACAGCATCACCCCCAGACACACAGGACCTGGACACAGAGAGTCTGAGCCCACAGCATCACAGTCTGAGCCCACAGCATCACCCCCAGACACACAGGACCTGGACACAGAGAGTCTGAGCCCACAGCATCACTCTCAGACTCACAGGACCTGGACACAGAGAGTCTGAGCCCACAGCATCACTCTCAGACTCACAGGACCTGGACACAGAGAGTCTGAGCCCACAGCATCACTCCCAGACTCACAGGACCTGGACACAGAGTCTGAGCGCACAGCATCACTCCCAGACTCACCCGACCTGGACACAGAGTCTGAGCCCACAGCATCACTCCCAGACTCACAGGACCTGGACACAGAGACTCTGAGCCCACAGCATCACAGTCTGAGCCCACAGCATCACTCCCAGACTCACAGGACCTGGACACTGAGAGTCTGAGCCCACAGCATCACTCCCAGACTCACAGGACCTGGACACAGAGTATGAGCCCACAGCATCACTCCCAGACTCACAGGACCTGGACACTGAGAGTCTGAGCACACAGCATCACTCCCAGACTCCCAGGACCTGGACACAGAGTCTGAGCCCACAGCATCACCCCCAGACACACAGAACCTGGACACAGAGAGTCTGAGCCCACAGCATCACAGTCTGAGCCCACAGCATCACCCCCAGACACACAGGACCTGGACACAGAGAGTCTGAGCCCACAGCATCACTCCCAGACTCACAGGACCTGGACACTGAGAGTCTGAGCACACAGCATCACTCCCAGACTCACAGGACCTGGACACAGAGTCTGAGCCCACAGCATCACTCCCAGACTCACAGGACCTGGACACAGAGTCTGAGCCCACAGCATCACTCCCAGACTCACAGGACTTGGACACAGAGTCTGAGCCCACAGCATCACTCCCAGACTCACAGGACCTGGACACAGAGAGTCTGAGCCCACAGCATCACTCCCAGACTCACAGGACCTGGACACATAGTCTGAGCCCACAGCATCACTCCCAGACTCACAGGACCTGGACACTGAGAGTCTGAGCCCACAGCATCACTCACAGGACCTGGACACAGAGTCTGAGCGACAGCATCACTCCCAGACTCACAGGAACTGGACACTGAGAGTCTGAGTCCACAGCATCACTCTCAGACTCACAGGACCTGGACACAGAGTCTGAGCCCACAGCATCACTCCCAGACTCACAGGACCTGGACACAGAGAGTCTGAGCCCACAGCATCACTCCCAGACTCACAGGACCTGGACACTGAGAGTCTGAGCCCACAGCATCACTCTCAGACTCACAGGACCTGGACACAGAGTCTGAGCCCACAGCATCACTCCCAGACTCAGAGGACCTGGACACAGAGTCTGAGCCGACAGCATCACTCCCAGACTCACAGGACCTGGACACAGAGTCTGAGCCCACAGCATCACTCCCAGACTCACAGGACCTGGACACAGAGTCTGAGCCGACAGCATCACTCCCAGACTCACAGGACCTGGACACTGAGAGTCTGAGCCCACAGCATCACTCCCAGACTCACAGGACCTGGACACTGAGAGTCTGAGCCGACAGCATCACTCCCAGACTCACAGGACCTGGACACTGAGAGTCTGAGCCCACAGCATCACTCACAGGACCTGGACACAGAGTCTGAGCCCACAGCATCACTCCCAGACTCACAGGACCTGGACACAGAGTCTGAGCCCACAGCATCACTCCCAGACTCACAGGACTTGGACACATAGTCTGAGCCCACAGCATCACTCCCAGACTCACAGGACCTGGACACAGAGAGTCTGAGCCCACAGCATCACTCCCAGACTCACAGGACCTGGACACATAGTCTGAGCCCACAGCATCACTCCCAGACTCACAGGACCTGGACACTGAGAGTCTGAGCCCACAGCATCACTCACAGGACCTGGACTCAGAGTCTGAGCGACAGCATCACTCCCAGACTCACAGGAACTGGACACTGAGAGTCTGAGTCCACAGCATCACTCTCAGACTCACAGGACCTGGACACAGAGTCTGAGCCCACAGCATCACTCCCAGACTCACAGGACCTGGACACAGAGAGTCTGAGCCCACAGCATCACTCCCAGACTCACAGGACCTGGACACTGAGAGTCTGAGCCCACAGCATCACTCTCAGACTCACAGGACCTGGACACTGAGAGTCTGAGCCCACAGCATCACTCCCAGACTCAGAGGACCTGGACACAGCGTCTGAGCCGACAGCATCACTCCCAGACTCACAGGACCTGGACACAGAGTCTGAGCCCACAGCATCACTCCCAGACTCACAGGACCTGGACACAGAGTCTGAGCCGACAGCATCACTCCCAGACTCACAGGACCTGGACACAGAGAGTCTGAGCCCACAGCATCACTCCCAGACTCACAGGACCTGGACACTGAGAGTCTGAGCCGACAGCATCACTCCCAGACTCACAGGACCTGGACCTGGCCTAGTACTCCTGTCCATCCAGACCAAGCGATGGAAGGAGCCGCCCAGCCCGATACCTCACTCCCAGACTCCCAGGACCTGAACATGGCCTAGTACTCCTGTCCATCCAGACCAACGGAAAGAGCCGCCCCAGCCCCAATACCTCAATCCCAGGACCTGAGCCTGGCCTAGTACTCCTGTCCATCCAGACCAACGGAAGGAGCCGCCCCAGCCCCAATACCTCACTCCCAGGACCTGAACCTGGCCTAGTACTCCTGTCCATCCAGACCAACGGCAGGAGCCGCCCCAGCCCCAATACCTCACTCCTAGACTCACGGGACCTGAACCTGGCCTAGTACTCCTGTCCATCCAGACTAACGGAAGGAGCCGCCCCAGCCGGATACCTCACTCCTAGACTCACAGGACCTGAACCTGGCCCAGTACTCCTGTCCATCCAGACCAAGCGATAGAAGGAGCCGCCCCAGCCCCAATACCTCACTCCCAGACACCCAGGACCTGAACCTGGCCTAGTACTCCTGTCATCCAGACCAACAGAAGGAGCCGCCCTAGCCCTGGTACATCACTCCCAGGAACTGAACCTGGCCTAGTACTCCTGTCCATCCAGACCAACGGAAAGAGCCGCCCCAGCCCCAATACCTCACTCCCAGGACCTGAACCTGGCCTAGTACTCCTGTCCATCCAGACCAACGGAAGGATCCTCCCCAGCCCCAACACCTCACTCACAGGACCTGAACCTGACCTAGTACTGCTGTCCATCCAGACCAACGGAAGGAACCTCCCCAGCCCCGATACCTCACTCCTAGACTCACGGGACCTGAACCTGGCCTAGTACTCCTGTCCATCCAGACTAACGGAAGGAGCCGCCCAAGCCGGATACCTCACTCCTAGACTCACAGGACCTGAACCTGGCCCAGTACTCCTGTCCATCCAGACCAAGCGATGGAAGGAGCCGCCCCAGCACGATACCTCACTACCAGGACCTGTTCCTCGACCAGTACTCCTGTCCATCCAGGCCAACAGAAGGAACCGCCCTAGCCCTGGTACATCACTCCCAGGACCTGCACCTGGCATAGTACTCCTGTCCATCCAGACAAACAGAAGGAGCCGCCCTAGTCCGATACCTCACTCCTAGACTCACAGGACCTGAACCTGGCCTAGTACTCCTGTCCATCCAGACCAACAGAAGGAGCCGCCCTAGCCCTGGTACATCACTCCCAGGACCTGAACCTGGCCTAGTACTCCTGTCCATCCAGACTAACGGAAGGAGCCGCCCAAGCCGGATACCTCACTCCTAGAATCACAGGACCTGAACCTGACCCAGTACTTCTGTCCATCCAGACCAAGCGATGGAAGGAGCCGCCCCAGCCCTGATACCTCACTCCTAGACTCCCAGGACCTGAACCTGGCCTAGTACTCCTGTCCATCCAGACCAACGGAAGGAGCCGCCCCAGCCCCAATACCTCACTCCCAGGACCTGAACCTGGCCTAGTACTCCTGTCCATCCAGACCAACGGAAGGAGCCGCCCCAGCCCCGATGCCTCACTCCTTGACTCACAGGACCTGTACCTCGCCCAGTACTCCTGTCCATCCAGACCAACGGAAGGAGCCGCCCCAGCCCGATGCCATCTGCTTTTGCGACTTGAGTTGATGCATCCTGGCATAATTTGTTGAAGGGGGGTCTAATACCAATTACTGTCATCCTTGATTTTATGACAACATTTCTGCTGCTAAAAACATTTACTTTTATTTTGATTTTAAAGCACAGTTGTTGTTTTTTAAAGCACACTCGCACTTACTTATTCACTTCCTGATTAGTTAGTGTGCCGACGTGAGCCGCTGTTTTGTGTGGGTGACTCTTGCTCCAGTCATTTCTTGACCCAAGCCCTAGCCCATAAATTGAGAGCGATGCCGCAGATCCGCTTCCGGATCGCGTCCAGCACCGGCCATGCTGCCGGTGAACTTAGCAAATCATTTACATTTTGTGTTTACTTTAAAAATAAATGACTCAATAGTAGCAAGCAGTCTATCTCACCCTGTTGCAGTCCCAAATTTGATTGCGAAGTGTTTATGGGCTGGTTCCTAAAAAGTCTGCTCCTTCTGTGGTTTCATTACTTTCATATTGAATCCTGTAACTGTGCTGCCCCTGCCTGTTTCTAATACCCCCAGGCAGACAGCCTTTATCCCAGTATCTCTCTGGAGAGATTCTTGCTCTCAGCCACTCTAATTAATTGCCCTCCCTCCCTAAACATTCTTTTGAAATTAGTCATTCGCTTACAGGAAATAGCTGTGATCTCCTTTTCTTGACATAACATGGCTTCTGCCCCAGACATAGCCTTATCTATCCCGGCTGGCTTTCGTATTCAGCCTGTAGATAGAAGGGGAAGGCTCGACGGGGGCATTGCGATAGTGTACAGAGTCCCATCAATGCTCTATATCGCAACCTCCTAATATGTGGAATATCGAGGGCTTGTCTCTTGTAATCACCCCTGTCCCCTCGATTCACTGTGGCAGGGCCACTAGTCTATCGACCACCCAATGGCGCTTCGGAATCACTGAATTTATTAACAGACCTGATTGGTCAACTTTCCAATATGCGCGCCAATTTTTTGCTGTTGGTCGATTTCAATCTACATATTGAGGATCCGAACTGCTTGGTGGTGAAACAATTCCTCGATACTCTTGAGGGGTTTAACCTTATTAAACACGTCACAGGGCGACCCATAAAGCGGGTCACACACTCAACCTTGTTTTTTCACATTCCTTGAACATGCAGATAGACCGATTTCTAAAATTAACTTGGTCCGATCATTTCTTAATGCCTTTTAAAATGGTTAGGATCTGCCCAAAGAAACAGCAACTCCACGTGCAGAAAGTTTCTAGGCCATGGAAGCAAGTATCTGAACTCCTATTCTCAGAAACGTTACAGGCTACTCCACTTGCACTTTCAGGTGAATCATGATCTGACCTGACCAACGTTAATAATTAGTTCACTTTAGCCCTGGATAGCATCGCACCTTTAATAGTGGTATCCCAATTTAGATCAACTCTGTCGGTCCCCTAATTTACTGCTGCATTAAAAAAGGAGAGATCAAACTATGAACTCCTTGAACGCAGATGGAGGAAATCCTACAATCCTGTTGCGAAACGAACTTATAAAATACTTTACGGAGTGTAGTGCGCAAGGCACGCAGAGTTCACTTGATCTTCTATCACCACAGCCGCGAAAAACCTTGTGAGCTTTTCAAAGCGGTGAACTCTTTTCTGTCCTTCAGAGCTTTGCAAAACACTTTGATTCTGTCAGCAATAATGTGTGAAGAACTCTCGGACTTCTTTTATAACAAAATCCAAATAATTTATGACAAGTTTCCTTTGCAAGAAGCTCCAACTTCCATCGCCAACAGGAATCCCCACCTGGGACCTTTACTAGATAATCTACATTCCCTTACTCTTATGGATGCTTCCACCCTCCAGGCCAGCTGCAAGTCTGGGTCCCCTTTGGACCCATGCCCTCCAGACATCCTCAAAATGGCCGCACCAATAATCAACCCCATTTTTCATAAGCTGCTAAATACTTCACTGTTAGACTTGGCATCTTTTGGCGTGTTTCCCCTGAGTTTTTGCTTTCTGACCTCCCGGTTTTGACTCTGTTTTTGCTGGCGTAGTGTTTCTGCGCACTTTTCTCACTGCTGATCAGTGGTAAAGTGCAAGTGCTCCTGTGGTAAATTGTGTTATGGATTGGTGTTTCCATGATTGGCCTGTTTGATTTATGTGTCAGTCCCTAGTAAAGTGCACTGCGTGTGCCAGGGCCTGTAAATCAAATGCTGTTGGTGGGCTGCAGCACTGGATTGTGCCACCCACACAAACAGCCCGTAAAAGGTAACTGGCCTGCCATTGCAGAGCCTGTGTGCAGTCTGGTACTGCCATGTCGACTTGGCAAGTACACCCACTTGCCAGGCCCTAACCTTCCCTTTTCTTACATGTCAGTCACCCCTCAGGTAGGCCCAAGGTACCCCTGTGGGCAGGGTGCAGTGTATGTGAAAGGTAGGACATGCCCTGGTGTGTGTGGCATGTCCTGATAGTGAATTACTGCCCATGTCGTTTTTCACTATTGCAAGACTACCTGTTCCCCATAGGACAGAATGGGGAGTTTGTTTATAACATCTTATAAACATAACTGGCCCGGGAATTAGGTAGGAAAATAGAGTTTGGTATGCCTGAACTCAGAATCTAAAGATGCATCTTTTAGTGAAGGTGATTTTTACATTCTGTGTTTGAAAATACCACTTTTAGAAAGTAGGTATTTTCTTGCTCAGTCATCCCGTGTGCCTCTGCTGGAATGTGGATTGCCAGTCTGGGTTTTGGATGACAGAAGGCTGGGGAGCAGGAGTGGCTCCAGATAGTTTAGGTGGGTCAGGAAAGGGCTGAATAGCCCTGGGCTGCAATTGGGGAAGGGGGAGGAGATTTCCTTGCACCTCAAAGGGCCTGGTCTGCCTCTGACCATGCCATCTCCACCTCCTGCCAGGAAGTCACACCAGAGAGGGCAGAACTGGTTCTGGCTGGGCACAGACACTCTCTGCCTAAGAGATCAAAGGATTTTGGGATATAAATATTGGGGCACAGACCCCTGACTTTTAGAACTCTTTTGGACCAAGAAGACTGCCAAGAAGAAGAGCTGGAGAAGCTGTGAGGAGGAACTACCACTTTGCTGTGTTGGCCTGCAGTGGCTGCTTCTGTCTTGGGCAGTGAAAGGACTGGACTGGACTTTCTGCAATCTACTTTTGTGAGTTTCTCCAAGGGCTTGAGGTAGAGCTTGCCCCCTGTTCAAGAAGTCTCAGGAACAGCAAAGACTTCAAGTTCTTCTGCCCTCAGCACTGGGGACTGTGTGTTTTGTGTTGCAACAGAAGAAAAAGCAACCCGACGCCGTCTACGACGCCGCTGCCGACTCCCTGTCCTGAAGGCACCGCAGAGGGCACTGCCGCAGCGCGACCCTGGTCTCACCGACGACGCCTGCAGACGCCGCCACCAAGCCGCTGCTCGCACCGCGACCTGTGGGCACCGCAATGCGCACCGCCTCGCTTCACGACGACGCCTTGGTATCCCCGACGACGCCGCTCCACGCCGAAATCTACGCCGCTGCTTGCACCGTGGTTCGAGGCAATTCCTTATGAGGACCTAGAATAAAGAAATGCCAAATTCATGCCAATTTCATCACCATTTCACAGTTGTCACCAATTATCATAAACCTTAAGATAAGAAAGTTCATCTTCAAGAATGACACAAATACGATAACGTTTGCTCATTGAAATCATTTATCTAAAGTCTCAATTTGTATGGTCAGAAACATGTAATCGCATTTCATAATCGGATTTAATAACAATCAATTAGTACAATTTGGCACACAATGACATTCAGATTCAGTAAGAGAAAAACATTTGCTTGTTGCCTAGGAAAGGAATGAAAGAGAGAAACATGGGAAAAATTGAGTTTCAGCATTTAGATCATACAAACCAAGTATGCAGAACTGCGTGCCACAGAAAGGAGCCAGTTAACCCTTCAGCCGAAAGGTTATTTCCTGCTCACTTTACCAGCCGGCAAAATGCAGGTTCCAGATCAGTCAGGAAGGTTCAGTTCAATGGTTTGGCATTAAAGGGAAATCAGAGTTCAGTCCGACAGCATGCCAGGCAAGGAAATTGAGAATGACAGCCAGCCCCGACTCCTCCTCCAAGGGGCAATTATACTTCCAAAAGTTTACGGTTTACGCCCACAAAGTATCCTTTCCATCATACCATTTGGTTTCCATTGGTTGTCCACAGTGGGCTGCTCATGGTGTGATCAATTCCTCACTAAAAATCCAGAAGCATTAAGTAATCCTTTTGCAAAATCATCAAATTCATTTATATTATTATTTCCATCCTTTCCTCGAAAGTAAGAAACTTCACTTTGTTCACAGACTGTCCGTTCCCATACGCTCTCTCTGTGTTTGTAATTTTATCGATACATTTCTGTCAAAAGTGTTGCTGAATCAAAAGTGTCTTGTCTTAAATCACAGGAAAGAAACTTCACGAAAAGTTCTCACAGCGTCTGAAAGTGACTACTTCAGCTAGATTCTGCCTTTTGAGCAAGGAAAGAAAAGCGTCTGAGGCTTAGATGGAATTCGCTGAATCATTGCCATGTTACGATTAATATAAAACACGCATTAATAATTGCATTTCAAGTTTTCTCAATTAATTCAATCATTATTCTTTTTAGAGGTTACATGTCAATATTAGGCATTACTTCAAAAATCTTTCGCATGTTTATCAATTTCAAAACAAAGTATTTATGTGCCATTCTAAAGTACACGTTTTTATCACACAATATTAGAATAAGCTGCAAGCTTTCATACTATCAGTCATTGCTAAATTAAGCATTTTAATCATTTCTGGTGCTTTATTATGTGTAGACATTGTTTCATTTTAACACATTTTAAAAGTTATTTTCACCACATTTTCTATGTTAATTAAGTTTAATTTCTCAAATCACGTGATCACATGCATAGGTAAATAATATCTGCTTCTCTCTTTGTTTATCTTTTCACATTTACATGTTTTCAAACACTTCTGCATGCTTTTACAATGCAGTATGAAATCTCAAATTTTTTGTCTCAGCCATTATACATGTCTTCATTAAGAATTAATTATCGTATATCTCTTTTAATGGTGAGAATTGATAGAGGCAATCGTTATTTAAGTTTTACGCTCCATCACACTTAATCCTCTGCTCTGGCTTTTTACCTTCTCCAGCGTTCTGTTGTCACTTACTTGCGGTGTCCCCCTAGGACCACCATACTGTGATGTCATTGCCCTGGTAAGATGGAATCTGGGGGTAAGAGTATTCTGGAATGTTGAGGTGTGCTCATCAGGCCTTTGGGATAGGACGTAATTGCTGATGTTCTCCAAAGGTTTTGTGTCGGGTCGTAATATACAATTGATCCAGCGTTCTTTGGGCCCACACTTTTACTGTCTCATCTCACCTATCTATTACTTAGGCTTGGTCTTCCGATTGACCTTGCTTATTGCACTGAGGGGTGAGGGATGTTAGGGTGTCACACTTCATTCAATCACCATTTGGCTACACAATGAGGACCACCAAATTAGTAATCAAATAGATCCCTTTCAAGACCATGCTATAGAAGTATAGAATTACAAGTGGGAGGCCAAGTCTCCTAAAGAAATTTAGACAAACCAATATAAAGCAAACAAGCAGTTCAGTCAGAGCAATGCAAGCTAACAGCATCAAGATCTGATGTTCTGAAAACAATGTTAAGTTCTCCCTTCTATACATTAGCAGTCTAAATATTCCAAGCACCGTACAAACGGAAAGAATGGTTTGGTTAGTTCAGAGAGTTCTCAGAAATTAAAAAGTTCCATTTCAGAACAAGGAAGGAGACAAAAGAGATTGCGTAAAGCAAGTATTAGCATCTCAGAAGCTCAGTAAGAGTCTTCAGGGGTCGGGAATAAGTGTCAGCCTAAGCCACACTTATGGCAGAGTCCAAAGGGATCATTGAGGACTAAACCTCATAAAGTCCATTCAAAGGGCAGTGGAGAGTAATAAAGGAGTGCAAAAATGTCCAAGGGGGATTCTGCATAGGGTCTGCAGAAGGGGTTCAGCAAGGAAGTCAGCAAGAGTCCGGGGACCGACTCTGTACAGTTCTGGGGGCAGCTCTGAAGAGATCCGGGAAAAGAGAGTTTTGAAATTGGTTCTGGAAAAGGGAGTTCTGCCAAATCCACCAGGGCAACCGGTAAGATATAATCCACAAGTCCAAAGGCGACACCCCTTTAGATGCAACATCCTGAAAAGTCCCTTGCCTATGGCGTACACAAAGGTGCGGTCTGCAACAGTCGCCTATAGTCCCACACTAGACATGGGAACGACATCTCTTTCACACACCCAGGTTAAGGATGAATTGTCCATTCATTAACATTTTAGTTTTCATGTGCTTGTCGTCAAGGTCTTCTTCTCAGGCTATATATCGATCTCTAATACAAGAATGTATCTATTCTAAACTAGCAATGCATGAGAATACCTGCAAGAAATGTCGAGTTAGCAGAAACCATAGACAGTGAACTATGAAATGCAGCATAGTTGAATACAGACCTTTAAAGTGAATGTCACTTAAAGTATTAAATCAAGGTGCACATTTAATATGCGTGTAGAACAATCCCAAATCTGAAACTTCAAAGAAGCAGGCACGGACTCCAAACGATAAAGTGCAAAAATGTATTGCTGTTGCTCACTTATATCCATGACGCGTTTCGGCCACAACAAATGGCCTTAATCACATATACGCACTACGGCCTTCTCTGTAGCTTTTTAAATCATTGTCACATGATTAACGACTGAGGCAACAATGGCAACTGACAAAAGACGAACGACGTAAAAACTGCTGCTAGTCATAAAAACAGACTACTGGTGAATACAGACACTAGCATGTTACATACTTATTGCTTGGTACTAATACAACAGTTTTCTTTAAGGTCGAAAATAAAGAAAGAAAGATACATTAGAAAATATTGATTAAAAATGGAATGAGTATATCGACGAACTAATTCATTATGCTTAAACTCACTGTTAACATGATCCACAGATCATTTATCAAAAGCTTTTGTTCGCTTATGTATATGGACGAAACCTGTTATATCTTAATCAATAGACACATTTATTAAAAGCATGAAATCAAAATGGAATTAACTGTTGTGACTCAATAAATGTATAAATACATTTATAAGTGCCCCAGGTGGATCTGATCCTACTGAATCTCTGTTCTATAAGAATCGCTATAATACGCCCACATTGCTATAAAAATCCAATGATTAACTTGAGGGCCATTCGAGCTGACTGATGGTCCATTCTTATTGTAAGTTCCCTTGTGGCGTACTAGTTTCATCCCCCAATGTGCCATGACTTATTGAATGCTAATCTCGATCATCATTATTAGACAAGTTATGATTGTGCTTCTGGGCCTTATTGTTCTGGACTCATTTGATATCAAAACACTGCAGCAGATGAATAACATTTTGTGCAATGCCTGTATCCATTGTTGCCTCATCAAAAAGTGCTTACCAAAGTGCTAAATGTTTAAAAGTGCATGGTGAAAAAAAGTGCTTTGTGTAATACAGTATTAATATGAGGAAGACTAATAGCAGCTGTAGAAACTTACCTGAAAAACTACCATTCTATTATAATCCATTTACAAATGTACTTCAAATTGTTACAGAATTCCAGCTGGAGAGCACCTATTCATATTGAAATTGTATTAAATTAAATTGCAAAGATTTATTTTAAAAAATGTGCAAATCTTTGCTGGTATTAAGGCCATTCGGTGACTTGGAATCTAGTTCTAAAATGAACCTAGACTCTAACTGACGTAACAGTTTTTCCCTATTACCACCTCTCCTCAAAGCCGGCACAGCGCCAACAACATAGTATTTCAAACATTTGAGGTTGTTGTTGTGCGCTAGTTTAAAATGGGGTCTGAATTAACAATTGCTCTCAGGTGTTGTAAAATCCTCACATGCACTTGCAGCTTAGTGCTTCCCATATAGCGTAGCCCGCAGGTGCACTTTAAGACATATACAGCAAATTCAGTTCTACAGTTGTAAAAACCCTTCAGTTCGATTGGTTTTAGACTGAATACTGACATGTAGCTTGAAATGTTGACCCCAAAGCGGCAAGCCCTGCATGAACTACATTTGAAGAAACTGTTTTTGGGAGACAACCAGTAGGTCTTACTACCTATTTCGGGGCTACTTTTTACCAATGTATTCCTCATTGAGGGAGCTCGCTGAAAAGTGAGGGTAGGTTTGTTGGAGAGAAATTGACCCAAGGTAGCATCATTTAAAACTATAGGCCATTGTTTATTGATAATCGATCTGATCTTTCTTTCTTGTTGGCTGTAGGTGGTAATTAGTCTGATATTAATATCCTCACCTTGACTGATTGTGCGAGTGTCATGGTTTAGGTCAGTATTTATAATGGTCTGAAAAAGGATGGATTCCCTGGTCTTTTCATTTGCTTTTGTCATCGCCCGTTCAATTATTTTTGTGTCATACCCTTGTTCCAAGAATCTTACTTTAGCTTCTTGTTGGCATAAGGCCAGATCTCTTTCTGAGATGCAGATCTTTTGCAGTCGAAAGTATTCCCCATAGGAGATACTGTTTATCAAGTGTCTGGGGTGGAAGCTAGAAGCGTGTAATGTGGAGTTACCTGCTGTTCTCCTGCGGTGTAGTCTGGATTCTAGTTTGTTATCTTTAACATATATATGTACATCTAAAAATTCAATAGACTGTGCGTGTATATGAGCAGTAAATTCCAGATCATTGTATTTGCATTAATGCGTTCTACAAATACACCAGCACTCTCCTTGGTTCCCTTCCAAATTATAAAAACATCATCGATGTACCACAACCAGCTCACCACATGATTCTCCCAGTCTGTGGGGTGATTTTCCATAAATACCCGCTCCTCCCACCAGCCTACATGTAAACACGCATAGCTGGGGGAGAAGTAGGCTCCCATGGCAACTCCTCTTAGTTGTTAGTACACCTCATTCCCAAACAAGAAAATATTGTTGTTAAGACACCTGCTGATCATATTCAATATCATTTTGTTATGGTTGTATAGTTGAATCGGTCTTTTCTTCAAATAATGATCCACTGCCCTTAGTCCATCCTTATGTTCAATGCTGGTATACAAGGAGGTTATGTCCATAGTCATAAGTGTGTATACATCTGACCAGGGTATGCCATACAACCTTTGAAGAAAATCCCTGGTGTCTTTAATGTAAGATGGTAACCCTACTACAAATTCTTGGAGAAAATAACCCACACACTGAGAAATTGTTTCAAACAGGCCTTTTCTCGCTGAAATAATTGGTTGACCAGGTACTGGGGACACCCCTTTGTGAATCTTCGGAATAAAACAGATTACTGGCAAAACAGGAAGCTCATTATGTAGAAATTGATATTCATCTTTAGAAATTAAGCCTTCGCACTTCCATCTGATCAGGTCTTCCTTAAGCGCATTTTTAATGGCCCTTACTTGTTGCATGCTGGATCTTTTGTAGCACGTAGCGTCATTCAGATGTTTATAAGCCTCCTTGAGGTAGTCTGTCTTTAGCCAGAGAACAACTTTGCCACCTTTGTCTAATTTGTTAATTTCTACTTGATTGTTCTTTTGCAATTTATTTATCAAGTTATGGTATTGTTTCTCTCGATATTTGAATTTCCTGAATGTTTGCCTGGTTTTGTAGTTTAACTTTTTAATTTCCTCCACTGTTCCATTGTGAAAAATATCCACTGCATCACGTGGCATCATAGGCATGAAGGTGGAAACAGGCTTAAAAGGACTCCCAATGGTTCCTGATAGATTGATACCTGCTTCTCGTATGGCACATTGAGTTGAATCTGTCGTGTCATTATTGCTTTCCTCATTTAATAACTATTGTAATACTCGTAATGTTTGTACATCTGACACTGGCAAATTTTCGGAGCCAATTTCACTGGAAGCTGTTGGCCGAGTGGTCTGACTGGAAGCTTGTTTGAAATATTTAGTTAATTTAAGTTTTCTGATGAATTTGAAAACATCAGTCCTTGTTTGGCTGTAGTTGAAATTGCTTTCAGGGCAAAACGTTACACCAAGTGATAAAAGTTGGATCTCTGCTTGGTTCAACTCAATATCAGATAAGTTGATGACTGTGTTATCTATCTCTTTTACTTTCGTCTCCATTTGCTGCCTTGTTGTTTCTTGTGTTTATTGAGTTTCCTCCTTGCCCGTCATCTTTGATTTCTTCTGTGCCTTGTGTATATTTTGGATTGGGCTGTCTTAGTGTTTGTCGACGGTCCCGCTGTAAAAAATCTAGATCCTCAGCCAGCGTTAGATTCCCCAGGTCTACTCCTCTGATTATGGAGGTCATTGTTCCATCTTCTGAGTCTGTTTCACGTTGCACTGAGCTGAGGTCAGACGCAGACACAGCATCAGCTGTTTGATTGTTGATTCTATCATTTTGCCCCGCTATATTCGAACTGGTAAGATGTTGTCTCTTGATGGAGTCAAATTTCCTTGAAAAAGTGAATACCTGACCTGTTTTATAGTCCGTTTTGTCTCTTGCAAACTTATATGCTTTCCTTGTTTTGATCACTTCTTCATGTTTTTTAAGTCTTTCCATTATTTCACCCCGGCTTTTTAAGAATCAATTCCTTTTGCTGAGATTTATCCAAATCTTTATTGATGCGTTCAATTTCCTTTAAAATTGATTCCCAATCTATTTCTACATATTTTATCAATATTTGCGCCAGTCTCACTGAGGCATCTAGATTGCTCTCTGCCCATTCCTTGAGCATCAAAGGATTCAGGTTTTCAAAACTCGGAGCTAACATAATGCGTAAACCACGTGGTATTCGACCGACTTCCTGGTATTTCAGGAGCGATTCTTTTCTCCCACCATTTTGTCATTTTACTTTTCATATTCTTTTCCAAAGCCCTTAATAATGATCTGACATCATTACTGACAGAAGAATTCAAAAGCACCATCAGTAGTAGCTGGTAGAATCTCAAAAAGCTTTTCAGCTGCTGCTTCCCTTTCCCGCAGCGCGTCCTCAGACATATTTGTAGCTTATCAATATTGTTGTGAGCCTAACGAATATTCTTTCTTTCATCCGTCGGCAACATGCACACCTCCCCACCTGTCTAATGCTCAGACTTACCGCCGGCCTTGCTTTGTATCACGGGCCCTCCGACTCATGATTCACCGTCCGCCACTGCTCGCTGAGTATTATTCGCCTCAACAGGGGGTTACTGCTGCCTAACTCCTTCCAGGGAACTCGAAACCACCTCAGCTGTTCGCCGCCCGACCAACATCCGGGGAGGGGGCCCGTGAAACGGAAGCAGCCGTCTTTAATATGCGTGAGCGCAACTTAAACATAAACAAATATAATTTCTTTAGTACTTTTCTTTCATATTGCATTGACACACAATGAATTATCAGGTTTTTCAACAGTTAATATGACTGAGAACTACATTTGAAAGTACCAACATGTAACATAAATACATACATTGCATGATCATTATTGTTTCTTTTGCAATCATGTTCTACACATGTGATGAACGCTGAGAACTAATAACTAAGTCACTAAAGGTTATACAGACAATATAGCACACGTTTAGAAATCACAAGCCATGTGTCAGTAATAAATCACATTAACATGAAGAAAATGATTCTTTTCATTACATCCAATGATTATTTCTAAATCATCCAAATCAAATGCATGTCTGTTAATTAAGGACGGTTCTTAAATTAAACATCAGAAACATTTCTTTAGTAAAAGCACTCTGCAATAGTGTTGTCAGAGGAACTTGTTTCCATAAATCAATGTGTCACATAAGACTCTTGTGCAAGGTGCACGTTCATTTTGTGTGTCAGATATAATTCTCATTATGGTTGTAGTCAGGGCTTTAAGTGGGATGAAAAAACTGGGGGGTCTCTCAAAGGGGCGTGGTCAATGTAATTAAGGGCATGGCTTACAAACACGTAAGCTAAAGATCTGTGCTTAGCATAGTGTGCCGCCCGACTTGTATTTTGCTGTTTCTGTCATTGCATCAAGATATATAATGCAGCAAGTACCAATATACCTACAACAAGTCAGGACTATTGGCTTTGTCAATGGTTGTTAGTTGCATAAGATAAATAAGCAGCAACTATGGCTTGTATATAATGTTGAAAAATCTTCCACTTAAAAGCCCTGGTGACACCACGACAATGTTGCTGCTCCTGAGTTTCAAAAGAGAAGGGAAATCTAGAGAGAAAATTACTCTTTAAAGGATTTCCCTTCCCGTACCATGCTCACCTGGCATGACGTCATGACGTAACTTCTTCAGTAGTGAGAAGTGAGCAGTGTGTGCAGCGCACATCAATGTGCCTGCTGTCACTGCAGGCCGGAAAAAAACGGGCCACCTGTGCCAGGACACAAAACAGAGCCCGATAGAGACCCGTTTCGAGGCCTCCTTTAAAAACTGCCGGTGCTCAGCACCGGTGAGACCCAGCCCACTTAAAGCCCTGGTTATAGTGATGTGTAACGAGTCAGCAGTTTTGCGCTGCACCACAATAAACTGTGTGCGAACAATAATCTTTACAAAATTGGCAATGAGCTGTACTCTCAACCCTAACACGCAGAAGGGCCTGCGTATGTTCCACCACTTCTTAAAGGTTGTGGGAGCTTACTGCAGCCTTCACGAGGGAAATTTACAGCACCAACGCTTTTCTACAGCGACCGTAACATCTATGAAAGTTACGTTTTTAAAACTTTCCTGGTTTAGGCCACTTACTTCGACTGGATAATCTCAAAGGTCATTTTTAGGTCTCGCAGACCTGCGTTGCAGCGCGCATTCGCTGCTCGCTCTGCGAGACTTCTTGTAATCGAGCAGATTTCAGAAGTGGAGTGTAGGCTCCGCCCCTTCTTTCCATTGGCTTGCGTCATCGTGCATTGCTAAACGCTGGCTTTCCATTGTAAGTGAGGCTTTTTAGTCACTCCTTGTTACCGCCCTATCTCGTTTTGGCCCCGCCCACCCGGACTGGATCTTTTACTTGCGGCAGTACACGGTGTCTTTTAATTAATGGGAAAGCACTTTTTTTACCATTCCTGTAATGGGTGTTTAACATTGCGGTACGGTGTTGCATTTCGACCAGTGCCATTGTGTTTTTTGCCTGGTTCCTTTGTCCGTGGTTTTAAGTTTTTACATTTCTTTGTGCAGTTTTATATAGCGGGAACTAGACTGGAAGGTATTGGAGCCCTTTAGGTGAGCACAAGTTTCATTACACAAGGTAACGTTAACTTTTTATTACTTTTTTATTCTCCAGATTTATATAGCGCGAACTCGACCCGAAGGTATTGGAGCGCTTTACATGCACCAGTTATGTTACACAAGGACACAGGATGTCGAGCCGACGCAGATACTTGCTTCCATAATCCCCGTGCAAAGGCGCGTTTTTGTGTGCCAGTGTGTATCCTTTACACAGCGTGTAGACCCCGTTTATTTGGTTCTTGTACACTTGGTTTCTTTCCTCTCCCTGTGCCAGTGCGAGTTTCCTTGCTGCCTCTACATATGGTCGTTTTGTCCCCTATGCCAGAGAGTGTTTGTTTCTCTGCTCCGTGTATCTGTTTTTAGGTCGAGCCTCGAGTAGCGCGCAAGCGCTGCTAGGCGAGACTTTATGTTAGGGGCATTTCAAAGCTGACCAGACGCTCGTGCGTCATGGCCTTTTCCCTGCGGTTACGAGCGCGGCCGACATCTGTTTCCAATTATCGTGCCTACACGCGGGCGCGATAATTGGAAACAGATCGCTCGCTATGGCGCGCGCGCACCACTCGCGTCACCCCCTCCTCCCCGCTCGTGCCTTCAAATGCTTGTTTAGAGGTGACTTTGGTAATAAGGGAGGCACAGCTCACCATCTCCATTTCATTCATCGACATTTCGTTGAATTTTCGCTGCAGCCATGGGGTAAGGACAACAGTAAAAACATTCCAGGGCATCAATAAATGGCTTATCGGCAAGGGTGACCATAGAACTTCTTGGTTTCAGCCTTGAGTCGGAACTGAGGAGGGCCGCTGTGCACATAACACGCTGAAGGCAAGTTTTATGAGGAGGAGTGTTGTAAACCGTGTTCAGCATTTAGATTTGGTAACAGCGGCCAATATCGGAGGATTATCGCAAAAGCAGAAGGTAGTTAGAACGGATTTCTGATATGGGGTTATCGATCCTTAATCAATAGATCATGTGTCCCCATAAATCTGACCTCAGTGGTAATGGGTCCTTCACAGTTGTTTTAAAGGAACCCCACATCAGTGGCCCATAGTAACCTGAAGCTGATGGTGCGGCAGCTAAAACGCGGAAGTGTTATCCGAGCCTCCGTGCAAGGCTTCCCACTGCCCTCTTTAATGCAATCATTAAAATGCCACTATTCCGAGCCCTGGCAGGCAGCAGTACCCTGGTGCCCCTGCATAACAAATGCGACCACATGAAGCAATCACAGTTTCAGGGATTGAGGCGAAAATCTTTGCCACATCATTATCTTTCCATTTAAAGGATCCGAGCACTACCAAGAAGAGAGTCCAGCGGCCGCAGCCAGGCTGCACAGGGGTGAACGGCAGCCGGGTCTCCTTTCTCACACCCGCAGAAGCAGTCCCGTCTATTGCTCTTCTGTGGGGTTCAGCGCTGCGTCAGATGCCGCCGAGAGAGGCGACTCATGCTGAAAATAGGGAGGGATACTGCTCTGCTAAAAGGACAGTGGGTTTACATCAAAATACGTGAGTCGGGTGCATATGCCGAGAACTGAAACCGAGAATGGCCTCGAGCAAGGCTGCGTCCTGGCCCCGTGGTTATTTGACCTCTCTCTGTATGAATGATTTATTGCACCTGCTTGACAAAACCAGCTCCTTTCCCTCGACAGAACTGCCCACAAGAATGACTTTGTTTGTTCCGCAAAACAAGTACTGGTCTTCCACGTTTATTAACGCGCCTATATTCATTTTTAATACTTAATTTATGTCTGTGAACATAAACCCAAAGTAATGACATTGATAAAGCCTATACAAATGCAATTACCAGTTCTTAGGGCTTTTCAAGCAAAATTACATTTCATATTAGATGATTGTGCTATTGCTTATCAGAGGGGCACGTAATGATTGTCTGAACCTTATCAAAGTTAAGTCACTAAGAACTATTGTTAACATTAAATTTACACAACAGGTCGTAATACAACTGGAAATGGGTCAGCTAGCAGCGGCCGAACAAGAAGGGCTTGTTGTAGAGTATCCTCATTTAGATCTAATATCCGAGAAGTATTTACTGTAAAATCCATCGCTATGAACATTTGTTTAGCCTCACAGAGCATGCCTATGTTAATTACATGAATATTTCAGTAACAAATTTAGAGCTGCAGAAGGTTTGGGGAATCCTTTGATAACTAGGATCCAGATCCTTCTGGGTCGAAACACGTCGCGTCCCTCTGTATGGCATGCAACAACAATTACATTTCTTATGTAGCAACTCTGGTTTGGCCTGTTATCATTGCCTGTGGTCTTGGCGATTGCACAACAGTCACTACCGTACATTCTGTTGCACATCCAACCCTACGCACAGAAGTTTAACATGTACAAGTTAACAAGAGGACACCAGATAGAGAGAGTTTATAGGGGTATGAACATGGCTTGTACAATGGGTTAGTATAAAATGTACATATGTAAATAAAATAAGTGGCGAGATACTCGTTTATAAAGTTGATGACAAAACATCTTAAAACAAAAATAGTGGAAATTGTACTTAACCGATAGAACTATAGAGCGAAGCACGAGCATATCCAGGGTTCATAGAGGAAGCTGGTAAATTAGACATTTGGAACATCATTTTTTAAGCCGTGAAAGAGGCACTGAATGAATGACGAACATTCTCAAACGTACACAAGAGGCGGTTTGCATTAAATAAAGTGAGGCGATGTTTAAGGAGACGTTTGGTGTCGAGGAGAACAGCGACCTGTTTAGAGGCAGGCAGGAGGCAGAGCGCTGGATCAGGGCTTGGGCAGCAGAGCCTTACTCTGTCACACAAAGCGTCCTGGCCGAGGAGTCAGGGAAGAGAAAACAGCGCTAGGGAGGAAGAAGGCAAGCACAGAGAAACACATGCCAGAGCATAAGGGCAAGGTTTTTGTAACCAATGAACAGATTTACGTAGTTTTTTTTTTTTAAGTTGGGATAGAAGAGGCATTTCTGAGGAGAAGGGAGCATTGTGGGTCCTCGATGCATGACACAACAAGCATTGGCATAGCCAATAGGTCTCGCCTTTGGGACCTTATAAGTGTTTAGCCATGTAACAGTTAATGTTGTTGCACAAAGGATATTGTGCTGCATAACTAAATACTTATAAGGTCCCAAAAGCGAGACCTATTGGCTATGCCAATGCTGGTTTTCCTAGTGCCCGTGGCACTGCGTTTGTGCTTACCGTGCAAACGGGAGTTTCTCCGCTGCCTCTACCAGAGGCACTATGCCACTAAATGTTTTCCTTGTCCCGTACCACTGCTTGTTGTCCCTGTCGGCTGTTTTTCTGCTGCCTGTGTCAGTTGCTTACCTCCCCCTTGCTTGTATTTCTGCTCCCTGCGCTTGTTTGTCGCTCGGAGGAATTGGGGGAAAGGTCGTTCGAAACTCTCAAAACACGCCAGCCCAGAGAGCCGCGGATTATCTGCCTGGCAACAGGGCACATACCAGACGCGAGGGATTTGGAGGGGCGTACCACCTCCAGGATCTGTCAGAATCGGCGCAAAGTGGGGCTGGGGTGAGTGTCGGGTGAGAGGATCATCAAAGAGGCAGTGATTAGATTACACCCATTCTAGAACAATAGCACAGCCCAGGCCATGAGCACAGAACTAAGAGAACAAAAGTTAAACTAAACCACCCCCGAAGAAGCAGGGGCCTTCTCCGTAATGTTTTCAGGCAGACACTTCCTGGAAAACTGGCTGAGGATGTTTATAACATGATGATCTGCAACCGTTCCAGAAAGTCACAGGGATCTTTGTACCTAGGCTTCTGCCAAAACCAATCACACTTAATAGTACAGTGCAATAATGTTTTATTAGCAATAATGTTTTATTAGTACGATTAAGTATGCTGCTATTGCCCTAGAATGGTTCTTTACAATATACCTTTGAATTTTTGTTTCACCAGGGAGGTTTTATACACAGAATAACAGAGATAAAATATACACACTGTACAGAGTCTACACCTCCACACACCCTACAACAACTATTGCGCTTTCACTTAAAGTGAAAGTGCAGTTAGTGTTACAATCACGATTCCAGCTGCTCCAGTGATTCCTTCTTTTTGTAAAGTTTGAGTCTGACTGAGTTTTGCAATGGCTTGGGGTGAAATACTTCGGTGTTGCATTTCGACCTGTTACGCGCCTGAACAAACAGACGATTATTTCTTTTCACCTTAGGCTTTTAATCACAAATTGTAGAATTGTTAGTGGAAAGTTCCTAGAAAAAAACGCATAAATGTGTATTTCGTTAACGAGACACAAATTGTAAAATGTATTGGGAAGGAGTGGCCCAATATATAAAAGAGGTTATGTGTCTGGTGCTATAAGAACAAGCATTGGCATAGCCAATAGGTCTCGCATTTGGGACCTTGTAAGTTTAGCCATGCATTTTTGACATTGCAAATAACAATGCCTTTTATTTTTGTTTTCGTTTTTAAAACATAAATAAAAGGCATTGTCATTTACAATGCCAATAGCATAAACTCGTGTAAATGCGAGACCTATTGCATTGCAAATGCTTGTTATTTTCCAACAGTCATTCCAGTGCGAATCTCGTCACTGCACAGCAACGTGTCCGATGAAACGCATTGCTGCGCATCACTTTCGTATCACTGGTCACACATTACGTGCCCCCATTTCATCATACGCTAGACATGCAGCGTAACGTGCCACCATTTTACCTTGGGAACATAGATCACGATCCAGCGCACATTTCGGCCAGCATCATACGGAGTTACATTTCGGCAATATTTGATTTATCGCATTGGACAAGATCTAAATACACTGCATCTCTGGCATTAACGGTATTGCACTAGCATTGTACTGGCATTCTATGTGTGTTGCTGGGATTTTGTTTTTAAACTGGAAAGTATTCTTGAACAAATTCACTCCAAAATTAGCGTACCTGTACACTCTTACAATTTCTAGCAGTATAGTATACTCTAATGCTAGGTATAATGGCTTCAGGAAATGTTTGGAATCTTTCCCTCCTCAATCATTTCTACTGTCTTCTGGACAATCAAAATTAAAATGGGAAGAATGGCGAGAGTATTTTGTGATTTATATCTCTGCTTTTGAGGATGATGAGGATCTTGCTGCAGAAAAGAAAAAGAAAATACTCTTGCACTGTTTTGGGTCCGGGTGGTTTAAAGATTTATAATCGCATTGGTAAAACACTAGGACCTGAAGGCCAAGGAGATGTATTTTCCTAAGCACTGGAAGATTTGGATACTTACTTTAAACCCACTGTCTGCGTTGCAGTAGAACGTTACAAATTCTTTCACGGTAAGCAAGGGAAGGAGGAGTCCATTGAGGATTTGTAGTTTTGATAATCTTCACGATGAGCTCATCTGTGACCAAATTGTAATGCATGCAGCTAATCCCAGTATAGAGGATAATCTCTGGACAAAGGGGGAATCTTCTCTTCGAGATGTGGTAGACATTGTCAAGAGGGCAGAGCTGACTTGTAGATGCGCTAAAGCCGTACTATCTGAAGGGAAAGACAGAGTGGATAATTCAGTGGTTGCCAAAATAAGAAATGCCAAAACCACTTTCTGTGGATCCTTTGGGAAGAAAGATCCAGATAAGTCAGACAATGAGAGGAAATCTATCATACCTGCAACTGGTAGAAAATGTTATAGATGTGGGTATAGAAAACATCTGGCTATTGATAAAAAAAATGTCCGGCAATCAAGCAGAAATGTTCCAAGTGTGGAATTATAGGTCATTTTTACAAAGTTTGCCAGAGGAAAGTAGGAAATTCTGATAAAATTGTAGATCCTGATAATGAGTGTCATTCCAGTTCTTCTAATGAATCAAAGCTAAACATGCAGGTCTTGAACATAGATGTGGATATTCTGTGTGTGGATGGAGAGAAAAAAGAAGCCTGTGTGTGAAATGTCTATTGGGGGTGTGGTCATTTCTATTGTCACAGATTCAGTTTCACCAAACACTATAGTGAACAATGAAGTGTGGGAAGATAGGTTTGTGCCAGAACTGGGAAAAAGTTTAGAATAACCCTACGTTGCACTTAAGACATTCCCGGGTGAGCCTGTTGACATGGTTGGGTAAAGGAAGCTGTTATTGAGGTTTAAGGACAGAGAATCATATGGCAAATTGTACGTTTCTTTCACTGGGCCATCAGTACTGGGTTGGATGGATCAGGGGAAACTAGGCTAAACTCTTAATCCCAATAGTCTGGAACCGGTTGGCTACTACAACCGGAGAGTGAATTTAGCCTGAGTATTTCAAATAAATTTCCTATGATATTTTTGGGGAAATAGGAAAACTCAAGGGTTTTCAACTCAAAATGCTGTGACACCTGGGGCAGTACCATATGTACGTAAGGTTAGGAATATTAATTTTTCAGTGAAAGAGGGAATAGAGGAAGAACTCATAAATTTACAAGAAGCTGGTAAAAATTGAACAAGTTGAATCCTCAGAATGGGTTTCACCCTTGGTGGTGGCTAAATGTGCCAATGGCAAATTGAGATTATGCATAGACCTCAGAGATCTCAATAAAAACATCTTGGCCAATCAGTTTCCCTTGTCCAGCATTAGTGAGATGATGTCACTTACCAAGGATGTGAAATGGTTTACTACAATTGATTTGACTGCTGCATATCTTCAGGTTCCCTTGCATTCCAACAGCAAAAGCCTCACCACTTTTCCCCCATTCGGTTGTTTTAGGTTCAAGAGAGTACCTTTTGGATTAGCCTCTGTGGCAGCCATGTTCCAGAGCCAGTGCGTCTAATATGAAAGGATGTTGAAAACTTGTTATTTTCTGAAGATGATATTCTGGTAATGGGTAAAACCACAGAGGAACATGATCGTAAACTCATACAAGTACTGAGCATCCTTGAACAAAAAGTTTGACAGCAGAACTCACTTATCACTTATCTGGGCCATAAGATCATTGGGGAATGAATCAACCCTAAAAAGGAGTTGTTAGAGGCAATCAGGAAAGCTCCAGCACCCAAGAATAAAGATGATGTATGAGCATTTTTGAGGCTGGTGGAATTCTATTCAAAATTTGTGAGGGATTTCTCTAAAAAGACGCATGAGTTAAGACAATTACTTACGTTGAGAAACAAATCTGAGTGTACTGAACAGTGTGAGAAGACATTCTTGTTTGTTAAGTCCAGCATTTGTAATGCCCCGCATTTGCAGGGTTTTGATTCGACTTTACACAGTATAGTTACTACGGATGCCAGTGGCAGAGGCATTGGGGCTGCCCTATCACAGAAAGATATGTTGGGAAGCAGCGGCGTAGGGAACTCCTTGCTTTAGCAGCTTAGGTTGAGGTGGCCACTGCACTCAATGGCGCAGTAATCTGCGCCCAGCGAACGCTGATTTGTATTATATTTGGCCTATTCTGTCTGCAGGCCTGCAGACAACGTGCTGTAAAACGTTCCAAGGTAAGAGTAAGGCAAGGTTAAGAGGTGAAGGCCAAGGGTTGTTAAGGGAGCCCCAGGAAAGAAAAAGAACTGATTAATACATTTAGAAAGAACAGATAGTGCAGCAAATAGAGCCAGTGGGGGATGAAAGATAATGTGAGAAAAAGAAAGATAAAATAAAAGAAATTGTGGTAGATAGAATTAGAAAACAAAAGGGAAAAGAAGGAAGATTGAAAACAACAAATGAAGGGTGCAAGGATGGAAAACGGGAAGGGCGAATGTTTGGATAGAGAGGTGATAGAATCAATTAGTGAAAGGTTGGAAGGAAAGGTGGATGAAAGGTTGGACAAAATGGTGTAAGGAAAAATGGATCCAAGTTTGAAAGGATGGATTAATGTGTGAAGGAAATGGTCATTGGATGGATGGAATGATGAAATAATGTATAGATAGATGGATGGAAAGGTGAATGGGTGGGTTTATGAGTGAAAGGATAGCTGAATGAATCAATGAAATGATGGATGGATGGAATATCAATAGATTGCTGGAATAACAAAAGGATGGGGTGAAGGATCAAAGAATGGATGAATGGAAGGGTGGGACAATGAAAGGATAGATAGGAGGGTGTACAGGTGAAGAGAACAAATCTAGAAAGTGTTGGGCATACTTGCTTCACGCACTCAGTGTCATTAAAGATTTGTTTCACAGTCTGGGGCATTTTAGCTTTCTGGCTATTCACTTGTCGGGAAGGGAAAAAACATTGCATTTCCTTCTCGTTCATTAACTCCGACAGAGGAGAAATATTCTGTGATAGAGCGACAGGCACTTGCGTGCGTTTGGGGCCTGGAACATTTCATGCAGTATATTTGGGGAAAGGAAACCACCCTACGCAGTGATCATAAACTGCTCACAAAGGTTTTAACCACTAATGGTTTATATAATGCTTCACCTCATCTTTCCCGCATGTCGGTGCTCTTACTTGATTACAGTTATGATACGCAATATACGCCTGGTGTGAAGAATGTAGTGGCAGATTTTTTAAGCTGCATGCCATTACCCTTAAGAGAGGTGCTGAGAATGAGTTGGATGCATTTTGTGTTGCTAACATTTTGGATGAAATTCCAGGAATTCCTGAGGAAGTTTGGGTGGATGCTCAAAACATGGACAAAAATCTTGTGACGGTTGGCAAGAGAGTTACCGAAGGGTGGCCTGAAAAGAAAACGTTGGTGGCATTTTGGGAGTTACGGCGTGAGTTGTCCTTTATAGGAGGGTTAGTTGGTTGGTTTTTTTAAACTTTATTTTAACATTTTACAGCCTTACAGAGCATGATGACAAATACACAATTGGCATGGCATCGATCAGTTGCAACCATAACTTACATCACTTGTGTCCTGCATTAAAGAAAACCAGACTGTCCAATGTTGTCAATGGGTTAACAAGGTACAGAGCAGTATACTTATTTCATACAGATGAATAGCTTCAGCAGCCGGTTTGGCATCTTTCCCCTGGACTGCAGTCTCTCTGTCCCTCACTCCACTAGTAGCAACCACTGCTCACCTCGGGCCCCCCGGATTGCCTCCCTATTCTATCTCATACCCCTGTTTGTAGGCTCCATTCGGCACACTCTTCTATGAACTAGTCACAAATTCACTTTCCTCCTCGCTAGACCATGCATCTGCCCCAGTGCGCACCAGGTAGGCCGGGTAAGGACCCCAAATGTCTTTTGGACGACTACACAGTGGTAAAAATTCTCAGTAAACATCAGACTGTATTGCAGTATATCATGTTCGTGTGCCATTCCTTTAACGCCGGGAGTGGACCTCGTGCCCACCTTAGTGCTATTCTGCGCCTTGCTAACAGCAAGCCTATGGCCACCAGGCGCCACATTCCAGTTGGTATCTCTGTCATAACCTAGTAAGGCATGCATAGGTGTCATCTCCATATTCTCGCCTATTATCTCCTCTAGATCCACTTGCACCGCCTGCCAGAACCGCTGAATACCTGGGCAAAACCACGCCACATGCGCGAACCCTGCATCATCTGCCCCACAACAGGCACAGATCGCACTATCCTGTAACCCAGTGGTTCCCAAACTTTTTGACCCGTGGCTCCCTTGACCTAATTGGCAGTTGGCCGTGGCTCCCCATCATTCTTTTTACCGGTGGGCGGGTGGGGGGGATGCAAGCCCGACCTCAGGTTTACCAATCAGCCGGGTGTGGACTGTAACTATTTCCTGAGGATCATTCCAGTCATTCTCGCTAATCATTTTTTTCTGGTGTGGGAAAAAAATCTATGCCCATTCCACTTTAAAAGTCTGAACAGTGTTTATCAACAAAAAGAAAAATAGTTTGCGAGTTACATTTTTTGGGTGCAAAGGGAACTCTGCACCTATATGAGGATAAACGCTAAAGCACACAAGTACAGAAAATACATTTATGTTTTCATGCACATGGTGCCAATGAAGATCATGTAAACAAACTGAAAAAATAGGTTCTGCTGGTGTAGAAACCCTAATAATGGACAGTACACATCCTTCAAACGCATGCAACAAGAATTGTCAAAGCTGATAGATTTCGTTTATGCAAAATCATTCGTTGACAAATTTGCGCAGCTGTGCACTTGGCACTTTACCACTCTCTACTATTTTGAGGCTCTTCTATCCAGGTCATGAAACTGCCCTCCCAACAACATGCCTGGCGCGTGGGCAGGAGGGGAGCCAAGTGTGTGCCAAAGCAGGGGCAGCTGCAGAAGATAAGGACAGCCAACACCAGCCTGGAGTCTGAGCACCAGCCACGGTCTCCATGGACATTGATTTACTTGCAAAGACCCATTGCTTCTTTAAGGAACGTTTTGGACCCACGGCAGACGCCAGCTCGCTGTGCTACTAATGCAAGGCTGTCCCCACATCCATTTGCTCGGCGACACATCTTTCCATCCAGGAATTAGTGTTGGGCACTGAATGCCCATGATCAAAAATCCCCAAAACATTTGCAAGAAAGTGCGCATCGAGGGCGCGTCACTACAAGCCCTTGCTTACCGATTTTCTTGTCAAGAGGGTCCCACGAGGCGAGGCACGGCGGGCAGCAACAACGCACCTCAAACGCTCCGAGCTGCGTATGGCACTAAGACGGAAACTACGCCTCTAAAAGCACGTACGACGCGTAAGTACGCACGTAGGCGTATGGCGGCAGTGCTTGGGCCAAACCATTTTGCAGGTGGCATTTCTAACCCCGAGGTGGCATTTCAAACTCCCCCCGCATTTTGCGCTGAAGCTGTAATTTCCGGCAGCGGCGCGGGCGCCCTGGCTTCTCATCAAGGCGCACCGGGGTGCCGCGGAGCACAGTTTGGGAACCACTGCTGTAACCCATAGCGAAACAAACGAGCCAGTGTGTAATACACTCTATTAATATATTTGAAATGGACCAACCGGTGCCTACTATTTAATGAGACAGATCGCACCACAGAGCAGCAGTCTGTCCATTGCCTGTCACTGATAGTGACATCCAGCTCCCTTTGCCATTCCAATATGATCCTTGTGATCCCGGGCCAGCGTGCCTCCTGTGCAAATGCATAAAGCTTACCTACAAGGCACTGCAGTGTGTTTGTTTGAATTAGATATGTTAATGCCAGTAATTCTGGGGGCTCACGTAGGTCCTCCCCAAGTAAGGCATGCATCATGTGACGGGCTCTAAAATAGTGAAACTGTGCACGTATGGATGGTTCAGGGCCCTGCCAGTTAACCTGGTCCCAGGCACACATTGGACCTGCCGAAAAAAACGTCTCCCATGCTGTTTAGCCCCACTACCCGTAGTACACTTGCCATGCCTCTTTCCTGCCCTATGGGAAACCATGTGCAACTCCCTAGTGGGATACGGGGTGAGTAAAGGAGGGGTCGGCCTACCTTTCCAGCACTCCATGCCAAGAACATGCCGTCGTATTTAAAGGATCGAGCACATTATAACGCTGAGGGGGCTTTGCGTGCAGCATCTGAGGAAGCGACAGCGGGGAAGCAGCGTCGTGCTCAAGCCAGACATGTGTGTAGGTCCTCTGGCCCCCGCAACCAATAGTGGGCATACATGCATTGAGCGGCGTGGTAGTAAGCCTCCAGGTACAGAACATTCAGCCCCCCATGTCATATTGTAAGGTAAGGGTACCCCAATTCACACAAATGAATGTGTCCATCTGTAACGGAACTGGTGCTCATGTAAAGCTCTCTGATACCTGATAACTTCGGGTCGAGTTCACGCTATATAAAACTCTAAAAAAAAAAAAAAAGAATACAAAAAGGCTGCTTCCCAGCCATGCTAGGCTGTTCAGAATTACTCATAAATTGTAAAACACTTCCCCTTGCAAACAGATTGGAATATTTGCAAACAGAAACAAGAAACGCAGAAAACCCACAATTTTCATGATTTCTATACGATCAGTAAGTGATAGTGGAAGCCGTATCCAGTGTTCCACCGCTTCCAAGAGTCTCTAAGAGCCCAGGCTAGTGGTTCCGCCACCAGATCGGACAGCAACGGTGACAGGGGCATCCCTGCCTGGTCCCCTTGGTAACATCTATAGGGTCTGTGACTTTACCGTTTATCCTTATACATGCTGTCGGTTTGGTATAAAGCACCTGAACTAAGCGCAAAAATACTTCTCCCGCTCCAATACGCCTCAGCATGAAGCCCCATTCCACCTAATCGAACGCTGTTTCAGCATCAAAGAATACGGCTGCTGCCTTCACCTCTGGCTCTAAAGGAGGGTTAGTTTTCAGGAATGGGAGAGTAGTCCCGCCTGAAAGCCTAAGTAAGACCTAAACTTTTCGAAATTTGCCATGAAGGACATTTACGCATAGGAAAAAACTATGGGCCGAGTGCAAAGTATGTACTCGTAACCTGGTCTAGATTTAGAAATTGAAGGGAAAGTTAGGAATTCCATTCAACGTGAGAATTTTGATAAGTACCATACCACTTTAAGACCACCATCACATACCATAAGTAGTCCCAGCATGCCTTGAGAGAGGATAGGAGTTGATGTCACTGGTCCTGTGTGGAAAAATAACAGAAATACCTGATTGTGGTTGTAGAACATTTTACTAAGTGGCCTGATATAGAGATTGTGCACAAAGCTGATGTGAGTAACAATTGTTTTGTTTTTAGACTAAGTATTTTTGAAAGAAGGGTTGCCAAATACATCCTAAGTGACAATGGTCCCCAGTTTGTCAGACATTTTTTTTAACTTTTTACGCAAGTATGGTATCATACATAAAACTATGTCACTGTATCATCCTGCTGGAAAATGGCACGGTAGAAAGATTAAACTGTGTAATTAAAGGAGTCACCAACAATGAGTTAGGGTGGAGGAAGTTGTTTCGCACAATTTGGGCTTACAGAATGATTCTGTGTGACTCTAGGGTGTGTAGCCCTTTTGAGTTGATGAGAGGAAGGACCCTAATACCAAGGACAATGTGGGGTGGATATTGACAGCTAAAAAAATCGATTTGTTACCAGGGATGTTAAGTGAAAGTTGAAACAAGCACAGAATGCGTGCAAGCCGCTAAGCATAAATGGAACCCTGTGCACACTGCAGTGGGTGACAGGGTGAGAGTAAAAAGAAGCGGAATGTGAAAAAGGGCGGAATTGTCTTTACCCACCATTAATTGTTGGAAAAGTCCTTAGTAACTGTACTGTTGAATGATGGAAAAGTTTGGCATCTTTCTTCTGTCTCATTGTGTAATCAACAGGAGAACACACAACAAGAAACCACCACTCTGGTTGATATGCCTGATCTTTCAGGGAAATTTGATTGGTTATCTGAGAGTGATGAGTGTGAACCGATGCAAATTCAGCTATCCAATCCGGCTGGGCTGGGCTGGACACATATGAAGAAACACCAGCAGGTGGGTCAGCCTCAGATAATTCCCCAGGCAGGGAACAAAATTCACAAGTAGTAAGTTCAGGACAAAAAAACTACATGATTATATTTGTGATTAGAAGGAACATTTAACATCTACAGTGTGATACTACTTGTTTATGGTATAAAATTGAATGTAATATAAGTTTTTTCCTTAATATGTAGAATTGAATATTATCAATATTATAGTTATAACTAGTTTTATTTACTGCATCTTTCTTTGCAGCATGTTTATATTTTACAGCATAGCATTTGTGTATTTTATTTATATTCCATAGTTAGGTAGTTATTATTTCAGATTGCAGCTACAGTTTATTTTGTGTAGTAAAAGGAGGGAGGTGTGTTGTGATGTCACTTACTAGTGGTGCCCCAGGGGCACCGTACTATGATGTCATTGCACTGGTAAGATGGAATCTGGGGGAAGAGTATTCTGGAATGTCGAGGTGCGCTGACGAGGCCTTTGGGATAGGAAGTCAGTGCTGATGTTCAGTTCTCCAGATGTTTTGTTTCGGGGTCTTATTAATACAATAAACCTGTACTTTCAAGGACTTGTGCGGACACTAATCTTTACATCCTGGTCGCCTATCAGCTCTTACCTCTCTTTTTCTGCACTCCAGTGCTCAGTTTCACAGGAGACACTGAGATGCCTTTCTATCCGTGGACGTGCTGCTCACGAATTATTATTTTTTTAAATAAAAAATTATAAAACCTCGTATCCGGGGAACAGGATGTGACGTTATGGCAAGAGCTGCTGACTTTGGACCTGGGGAGCCAGGTAGGAGTCTCGACGTCGGCTGAGCTTCTTGTGATCCTGGGCAAATCACTTAATCTCCCCTTGCCTAAAAGGAAAAAAAAGTGCCCTTGTGTAATGTAACTACTGCTCATTTAAAGCGCTGCAATACCTTCGGGTGGAGTTCGCGCTGTATATAAAAGTGCAAAAAAACTACAACAGCAAAAAAAAGAACGCTTTAAAGCAAGGAAGCAACACATAGGTGGGTAAATCACCCAGCTGGTGTCACGAGTCGCCCATAGGCAGAGCGGATGTTTCTTGCCATCCCCAGCTCTGCTGATTATTAAGTATTTAAATCGATGAGCTGAGCAACAGCTGCTTGTGCGTGCTCAGCAGCTACCAGGCCTTACAGTGACACCCTCTTCCCCCAGCAAACCCTCGCCCCCTCCCCCAATCTCA